>CAJNJA010029298.1:0-31130 GCA_905231915.1 Symbiodinium necroappetens
GAAACTTTTCAATCGTGCCTTGCCTGCGGCGGCGGCAAGCCGGGCGGTGCACCCTAATCCACCGTTACGGGCCATTAATCTCTGAAGAGGCAGCCATGATTGCTTCACGAAGAAACTTTTAAAGCCTGCCTTGCCTGTGGCACTGGCAACCCGGGCGGTGCACCCAGATCTGCCGGGGTTTGCCGCTCCACCTTGAAGCAGTAGCAACCCCGGCAAATGCCTGCCCCTCTTCCATGGCCATGATGGAAATGTGGCTCCTAAAAACAACGGCATGTTGCAAAATGCTGCGGCAGCCACTACGTCACGACGGCGCAGGCGGCTCCAAAGTGCTTGCCACGACAACACAGGCCTGATTCAGTAGGCGCACCAGTGCGAGGACGGCAACAATGATGTCCGGCGCTTGGCACTTGGTCGCCAACGTTGGTCTCTTCATGGGCCTCTCAACGAGCGAGTCTAGCACCGCTTCACGCCTCTTCACCCTCAAGGCCCGCGCAGGTCCGCATCAACGAGCGACAAAACCGGCATCGTGCGTGTTGTAAGTGTGCTTCAAGTGCGTCTTGATCCACCGAACAGCTGCGGACAGGACAAGCCTCGGACTGCACAACATGCGTATAAGGCAATGTAAGGGAGTCAGTGCCAGTACAGCATGGGACGCAGGAACGCACGTGGATGCGGTCTTTTGCTCTCTGCAACACGCCGCTGCAAAGTTTCCAAGGTAGGCCTTGGGCCAAAGACAGGCTCTGGGACAGCAGATATACCATGTAGGCACTGGTAGGCAGTGGTAGGCTGGGATAAAAGCCAAGGCAGACACGAGTAAAGTCGCTCGGCTCAGCGGACCCGCAGCTGCAGGGGCGATTTGGGGGGCTTAACGGCTTAACGATTAACGACTTAGGTTGAGGACGGCTTCCGGCGGTGAGAACTCACGACGAAAGAGACATGTTCTGCATGTTGGTCTACGTTCTTAGGCCAAGAAGATCTCCTCTCTGTTTTGCGGTGGACATGAAACCATCCACTGACATGTCCCACAAAACAAACGGAGGCACCAAGGCTTAAGGCTATGGACTGCTGCACCGATGATCACGCACGATCGTGACAAATCCACTACCAAGGTTGGCAGCAGCGGTATGCAACATGAACTTGGGTTGATCCTGTAAACCGTGGCAATCTTCAGCTGCGGGAAGTGCTGAGGCCTGAAAGTGAGTCTGATCTAACCCTGGCTCCCTCTGTGTTGCTTCACTCCTTTCCAACCACCACCGCGTTCGAAGGCAAAGCCCCTCTAGTGGTCCCGCCATTGCTTTTGCTCTTGAGGTTCGGCATTTTACATGATGGAAACAACGGACGATCGGCCTTCGCAGCGCGGATCCGACAGCTTCCGAAGCCACTCCGCGAGGTCACCCCGGCGCTTGTCCTGCACGTCAAACCCGGCAACTGGATTGTAGCACTCCTTTAACTCAAGATAAATTGAATAGCATGGGTACCGGCACCCCTGCATACTCCTGTAGCCTACATTGGAGTCTATCGGCCTTCCATTTCCCCTGCGGGACCTGCAAACACGATCTGGAGCACTAAGCCTTGGAAAGTCAGTGAGAGACCATCGCCGCTCTCTCTCTCTCTCTCTCTCTCCCTCTCACCCCCTCTCTCTCCCTCCTGAACCACGTCGATGGCAGAGCGGCCGGAACCTTGGGTACAACTTTCCACTATGCCCTGCCAATCTTGCCTGGGGTGCAAGTCTGGAACGGTAGGACATCCGGGCCTTACAGTGTTATGCCTGCAGCCCTAGACTGTTACTGTCCGCTGGTCCAACGGACACTCAACAGTCCAACTTGGCGTACATACGGGTCACGCGTAGTTGTCCTCCGACGGATGTCGTGACAGCCCATGCTGCATGGGCTCCGGGGCCAGGACCGTCTCGCAGCTCCGCGTCGGCTCCGTGGCCTGAGAGGGCACAAACCTGAACGTCCTGCTCCTTTCTTCCTCTTGTCGACTTTCCGACTCCGAGTGTCCCGACGCATCAGAGCCGTCACGGCAGTTTGGACGGCCTGGACTTGCGCCTCCTGCCGTGTGCAAAAAAGCAGGGGCGGCCCCTGCACTGCCCTGCACTAATGACGGAGAACTGCACTGTGCCCTGCAACGTGTGCCTCCTGCTCATTCCTTCGGTAACCGTGAGAGATGTCATTCTCGTAGCAATACTCATCGCCAATGCCTGCGCGGGTCAAGACTGCATCTCGGTCACGGTCATCGTGGTCAAGCGAGCTGGCTATCCGCTGGAATGACACCGGCTTGTGCAGGACTCTGCGTGCTAGAAGCCGACATGCAAAATTTACTAAGCTTGGGATCGGGTGGCCTGACGGATCACAGCTTGTGGACACGGCGGCACCCTCGGTACCTAGGAGGTATCTCGTAGCCCAGTGTAAGCCGCAGATTCTGAGGGATGCACGTGCTCTGGGCAGCGTGGAAAGAGCTGCGTGCAAAGCCTTAGGCGATTAGGACAGCCGAGGCTTCGAGCAGTACCCGAACATCACTCGTCGCTCCGGAAACATGGCGCGCTCGGTCTTCTACGTGATACTGCATACTCCAGAGAAATGTCACCAGGGTGCACTGCGACCTTCACGGTCCACCACGTTTGAGCTCGCCTGGATAAATCGAAGCGGCAACGGAAGAACCAGGAACTCATGTCGTTCTATGCCCACTGAGAAAGCAGCACGGCCCTCTAACAAGGCGTGGACTACCTTCGACCGAGCTCGCTTGGCGGCTTCCCTCCCAGCCCTTCATAATCCCCTGCCTCAGGTCTCGGAACGAGGGCCGCATAGTGCAAGGCCTGGGCCATTTCTCTGCGAAGCCTCGGCCCTGAACGCTCGCGACTCGGCGCTTGAATCGTTGGGCCGGGCCGTGTAGCCGTAGTGAGTGCAGCTATCCGCTGCCTTTCAAAGGGGGAGCTTCCGGCAAGGAATGCGCACTCATGCTATATAAGGCGAGGGACGGCTCGATGGCAAAGCAGCCAGAGGATGGCAGAATGCCTTCGCGAAGCTCTCTCGTTACAGAGATGTCTTACTAGATGTCAGCCACTGGGCATGACGCTGTCCACTGGCCGCTGCCACCATAAGCCTCTGCGAGAATCGCAGGCTGTCGGCTGTACTCGCGACGCCCCATATTACCAGATGAGTCAAGGCACCCGGTCCGCCCGTTTTGGTCGGCCGCATCTATGCAGGCTCCTCGGACCGCGTGATGAAGAAAAGCTCTTGAAGACACGAGGTCTCGGGCCGATACCGGCTTTCAGCAACACCTGCAAAAAACAGGTCATGGAGGAAAGACACTCACGGGATCTCACCAGGAGAAGGCCTCCATCACCTCGAGGCGGCCACGTTTTGCGGCCAGATGCAACGGGTACGCTCCCACCTCCGAACGACGGCCAAGGGCAAGGTTTGGAACGGAGAACAGCCGACACTGGACCTGTGTAAAACCGACGCCGTGAGCGCCACTGTCGGCGGGAACGTTTGGATTGGCGCCTTGGCGGTAAGCAACTTCGTAGTTGATCACAGCTCTGTTACACGTCAGCAGGAAGTTTGAGTAAATGTTGTGTTCCGTAATCACAAGATATGATCTGCAGCAATCGCTTACTCGACCGATGCTTCTCCTTCTCGTCAGGGCACGAAGATGCAGCAAAAGCTCCAGAACTACCTGATCAGGGGATCACAACTGGAACGTCCGGCACTGATCAATGACTGGCAGTTGGCCAAGTCTGGCCGTATTTTCTCTGGGGGCAGTTGAATACTCCCGAGAGTGCTGAAACTTCCGCGTGATGCCGTGACGAATCCGCCTGGTGCCCGTGGTCTGCTGCACATCGAAGCCTCTGCAGCTTCAGATATTAAAGTGCTCAACGAAGCTTCTCCGCATTTGAATGCGTCACGACTTAGATTTGAGTCTGGATCTTCATGGTTAGGTTTGAGACGCATCCGGAAGGCTTGGCATTCTCCTCCTCGGCAGGTCGATAAAGACCGACAGTGTCACAGACAACCTCCTCTGGTCACTCTTGAGAGCAGAGCTGCGCCAAGTACCTGCGCAAGCGGAACCTGGCAAAGATTCCAATTGAACCCGACAAACCGATCACACTTGCGAGGACCGAACAGGAGCTTCACCGGGAGTTCCGGGCCAGGGCCAGTGCCTTGGTGCAGTCGCAGTTGGACAGGACATGCCGGCGGGTGCTTGGCACGGGAAGGGCACGGCTAAGTAATTCCTCAGCCTTGCGGAGCGCCCCGCTTTCTGGCTCCTCCAAAACGACATGGGCTTCGGACCATGTTCGCATTTCCATGGACAAAGCAATACCTGGACGTCGGAGTCGACCCCCGCCCAGCCATCGCTCTGCCTCTCCTCCGAGAGAGCTTATGCTTACTGCTGAACTGCCGGCATGTCGAAGATATGCATTTGGGCCTCCACAGTTGTGCCGTCAAATCATAATATTTCAGTATGTCAATATGTCCTAGCTGTCGTCCTCCAACCATGCTCGTTGGAAAACCCCGCCTTTTTCTGAAGTTTCCTTGCCCCGGCATCTACTTTCCAAAGCCATAGAATAGGCCAAGGAGGTGCACATTCACCAGGCGCCTTCTCGAACAGCTGATGCCACAGCCAGTGTTCTGCTGGCTTCACCTGAGGCTCACAAGTCAATCTGACTGGCATCCCTGTTCCAAGATGCGTCGACGGTTGATACATGTCTCTCCCGGGTCTCCTTGCCGAAATGGAGCGGGGGAAGCATGCAAATAGTGCTTCTACAGCTAGGAAACTGTCAACAAGGCTTCCTGGCAAGACGATTTGCAGCTTGGAGGGACTTCGTCGAAAACATCCCTAGCAATTTCAATATGAACAAATCGGAAGATGCTCCTCGGGCCCAGCTTCGCTTGCAAACGCGGAAGAGCTAGCTAGGTGGGTGACGCTTTGTGGGCGGGTGCTGCAAAACTCACCATTACAGCTCAATAGCGCCCTGCGATCTCTCACCCAACCAGAACAACTCCCACCCCCAAACCTCCCGTATGATACCGCAACATGTAAGACGAGAAGCCTGTACTTTGCACCGTTCGCACGAAGAGAGGACTACCTCTAAGTTCCTTACTGAATCTTGTTCGAGCGTGACATTGAAGCTCGTCATTAGCATCACTGTTTGGGTTCTCTCCTTCGCACGCGGTGGCTAGTGAGATCCTCGGGCAGCTCAGAGCTGGGCAGCTCAGACTTACAATCGATTTACACTTCGCTGGTACGGTGCACTCCGGGCTCTGTGCAGCTGCAGAAATGCTGAGCTCTCGGCGGCAGCCGATACATCGCGGCACAGCGATGTGGCCTGCAACAAGAACCATGCCACAGAACCTCCACAGACAGGAGCACATGCAACAGATTGAACTGCAAACATCACGAGACAGAAAAACGGAACCACCAAGACCCAAAATCACGACCGCTACGCGACAAGAACCACGACGGCGACAAAAACGAAACGAAACCTTGACTACAACTCACAGCCTAGTGGCAGGCATCAAGAAGTTCATGGGTCATGTATGGTTGGAGGCAAATTTCGCACAGGCGGGCACAGCCGATGTTAATTATCAGCCATCGCTATCATTTGCGTGCTCGTCACCAAACCATCAAAATCGTCACTAGCAATATCGACATTGTTGCATCTTTGCCAACAACTTCATCCTCACCGTCACCCTCCAAGGTGCTAACGCTGGTTTATGCTGGTTTTATGCATGCTCTTACGGCATCATCTAACGGCACCACTACTATCACTACGAGTAGCGCCGGTACGTGGTAGAACGCGGACAATGGCAGCGACGAAATCACTGCTCGTACTTCCACCCGTCCAGTGCTGCATCTGCCTTCATGGCTTGTCGAATGTTCGAGAATTCGTGTTGTCTGCCCCTCTTGGCTAACAACCCCAAGTGCGACAGCACGCCTCGAGCAGAGATTCCGCCTCGAGGCATCGCAGGACCTCCCAGTATAGTGCCCAAACTCTGAAGTGCGATGAGCATAGTGGCTATTGAGCTGCTGGTAGCTGTCCTACTGCTGACATGGTCAATGTCAGAAGATGTCAGAAGTATTGAAGTCACAATCACACTCAGCCGCAATTGCAACACGCACTGGCACTGCGAGGAACAGCACGACAAACGAAAAGAATGATGAACAGGAGCCGTGGCAGTGGCAGAAATGATGCTTACGGGCAGCAATAGAAACAGCAATAGCAGCGGGCTGTACTGCTACTACTGCGGCTACGACGACGACATCGGCCCTCTGAGGATCCTAACCCCTTCCAGCTACTTGTAGGCACGACAGATAGAAAAACCTATAGACAGGTAGGGGTAGGTCTTGATGCGTTGTCATGCAAAATCATGAATGTACCTGTGCTATTGTGTATACCTAACTCGAGGGTGCTGAGTGCTGGAGGCCTTGATCAGCTCAGCTTCCGAGAGCTGCAACAGCCAGGCCGTCATCCCCGGGCTTGACGCGCTTTTTTGGGTGTGGGGCGTTGGGGTGGAAGACTTTGGGGCTGTGCCCTAAGCCTGGAAGCTCCGGGCACGGTTTACGATGCAGGGTAGTGCTGGGATGTAGCTTGGTAAGGAGATGTTGAGTGCGAGCAACAGTGTCTGTCGGCAGTCCAGTTTCAGGGCAGGGCTGCAGCTGCCTTCCACTTGAATGCTAACACCTCAAAAAAGCGGGCTTCAAACATGGATCCCGAGTGTCAGGAAACACATGACCTGAGCCTACGACGAAGGGAGTTAAGAACCCCAAACCCGAAATTCTGAATCCTAAACCCTGAAGTAAAGCCGAAGGCCCTTGCTTATCTTTTTTCAGTAGCCCTGTACACTGCATGTGTTGCTCTTCCTGCAGGATCTACACTTTGCTCCTGAACAATTTTAAAGGCCCTACACTCTTTCTCCCAAGACCCCAAGTTCAGCTTGGGAAGGTCTGGAGGGACAGGGTGGACACTTCAAACCGTCAGAACCTCCGGATGTCGATTCGGCTCGAGAGTCTTCAAGATTTGAAGCTTCGTTTTAAATCTTCATTGGGGGCTTAGGGTTGCAGGGTTCAGGGCCTGGGGAATTTTCTGGCTTACAGCTTAGGGTTTGCGGGGGAGCGATGGTAGAATGAAGATTCGCAAGGGTAGCCTGGCGACTGGCACACAAGTTACTGTAGACGCGTGTAGACTCCCATCCTAGAAGCAGAACGAATTCGCAGAATACAAGACAATATTGCTGCCACACTCGCCATTATCATCATTGCCCCGTTATTGTGGCCATTTTTACCATCACCATCACCATCACCATCACCGCCACCGCCAGCATCATCATCATGGAATCATGGATCATTGTAAATGGTCGAATTTGTTGGCCTTGAAAGAACAGGTACCCAAGCACCAGCTCTGAACGGGAACCATGTCATAGATGCACATAGATGCTACACGCACGAGTTTTGACGTCACAAGCACTCAACTGAAACTCTCCCCCCCTGTCTTCAGGAGTGCTACCCCTACCCCCGGCATGTCACGCGCCGGCCAGAGCAGCGGCTGCACACATGTCCTGTGCCTTCCGCTTCTTTGCACTGGTACGCCTGAGGCCCTCAAACAAGCTGCCATCTGCGTTGACCAGTCGAACCTCCTCCTCTCTTCTGTTTGTTGCTTTTGCAACATGCTGTCTCGCAGTGTTGGCGTTTTCTAGGCTCAATGCTGGAGCAACGGTGTTTCCAGCCATGTTGGTGCAAACCAGCTTGGTGCCAAGCTCCGCGATGGTCACCACAATGACTCGAGGATTCTTTCCTTCATCAATCAGCTCGGAGATGATCGCTTTGTCATCTGCCGTCAGGCTTCCAAAGCCTGAAGGGTTGAGGCGGGGGGTGCTGTTTAGATCGAGGCTTGAACGCTAAATCTACAAAATCGAGGCAACACTCTGACCAGCCATGTTGGAACCGCTTAGTAACAAGAAGCGAAAACTAGGCTAAGTTAAACCAAGCACGAGACTACATGTGATAAGCCTACATGTTTAAAGGTGATTGATTGTTCAGCACGTGTCCTGCAAAGACATGGAGGTCTTGTCCGACTAAGTCTATTGGACTCTTATGGGCTGACGGGGGTCAACAGAAGGCTATTGTTATTGTGAAAACACGCTGCAACGACGACCATGTAAGGAGGTGCCCTGGAGGTCAATACTGCAGGTAGCGAAGAAGCCTTTGAGAGGTCATGCAACGAAGAACGGGTCGCATGTGACATGTGCATCGCAGCAAGCCAGTGATTTCTACGTGAGCTTTTCGTAATGGCAACAAGGATCTGATGGGCTTGCTTCCAGGGTTTGAGTTGTTTTAGAGCCGGTGGGACAGTTAACCAGCTCTTGTCTCATTTCTCGCAGGGGCGGGGAATGACAGGGCTTCATATTTGCCAGTAGCTTACTGGTTGAACAACTGCGACAAGACGTTTTAGAGCCTGCTGGGTGTATCGCGTGTAAAGCTTGAAGTTTTCGGCTTCGGGCTAAAACACACGCTGAATCTCAAGTTTCTGCACCGTATCCAGTTTATACATGCTCTTAAACGTTGATTTACGCATGTCTGGGATCTCCCTAAGATTCCGTGGTTCGGGCTTCATGCGTGGCACTCCAGCAACTGCCGTGAGTGTGTAACAATATTTTAAACCTTTGGCTGCAACGAAACCGCAACAACAAAAAAAACTAAACATCCACAGACGGGGCAAACATGTTTCAACATGTGTGTGTGTGTGTGCTTTAACCGCTTACGTATGTGCCTTTGAAACGACCCTGAAAGCCTGCGATCTGCTCTGGCTCGGGGACATGCTTCTTGAACCAGCCCCCAGATGAAGCGTAGCGGCTTTTGATGAAATCCAGGAAGCATGCGGGATGGCACCACTTTGGGCCAATGCCCTCTGCTGGGCTTCCTACGAGCTGACCGATTCGAAGCGCATCTTTCAGGATGGAACCTTTGCAGTGCTTGCAACTGCAGCGGCTTGTCGTGGAGAGGCCAACCTGAACACGAAAACCTTCTGTGTAGGCTCTTTGAGCCAATGCAATCGACATCGCAGAGGAGATCTGTGCTTTGACGAGAAGGCTGCCGTGTGAGAAAGTCGACAAAAGCCTTGTTGATCCCAAGTATCACTTCGTACAAGAAAAAACTGGTCACGCACCGGTATCAGCACCTCGCCACCGCGTGGCCTCTCCTCGAATCCAAAGCTGAGGATGCAGTCGACCTTCTCCCGGCGACGCGCCGGTGCAATGCACCGCATAGGCCTGAAAACTCTAATGCTGGCAGCTTGAGCCAGAGCGAGTGCAAGGGTGAAATACATGTGTTTGCTACTTTCGTGACCGCTGACCTAGAGTGCGAACTTTTCCGTTTTGGCATACGCATGGGCTGCGCACTAATCCCGAACAGTCCCCCGCATGTCTAGATTTAACAGGGATGTTCGTGATCGGAGCCTTTGGCCTCTGCCTAACGATTCGCACTTGCCCCCCCTGGTTTCAGAGCTTGCAAGCTCAGGCTCAGGGGCTCAGCGCAACAGGGCTACCAGCCACTCTGCCATCATGAGAGCCCGGGCTCACAAGCCGGGCATCCCTTAGCCAGCATGAGGCTCTGACTTGCTGTAGCCGAGAGGACATAGGCTCGGGCGGCAGGGCCGTCAGGTTTCTCAGGGAACCAGGTGATGCTACGACATCGTGGGAGATCTCCTTCAACAGAATCCAAAAACAGATGATAAACTGCGACGGATGACCTATGCTGTTTGCCACCAACATCGCCAGCCTCCGACGGTGGGTAGTAGAGCCGCGGTATCTGACACAGGCATGCTCAAACCAGCGACTGGGTGTTGGCTTCGACCGGCCGTTGAGAGATCCGTGCCTTCACCATCGCTCCGTAGATCACTTGGCCGATCACCAAAAGAAGGAAGCCAGCCACCTCATGTTAGTTCTGCTTTCCATTCGACACTCCGAGAAGTGATCCAAGGCCTCCAGCCAGCTGTAGGGCCTTAGACGGACAGGAAAAGCGGATCTGGTGAATCTGGACTCGAAGCGCGCACATCCCGTCATCGCTGGCCGAATCTGAGCGCCATCACGTCCAGACCTCGCCAAGAGCCGACTTTGGATCCACAAGGTAGTGGATGCTCCTCGAAACTTACCGATCACGGGAGGGGAGGAGGGTAAGTCTGTTTAGGCTACTTCCGTTTCAAGCCAACTGCAGCAGCGTCACAGTCCGAAGGCCCAAACGATCAATGTTCGGAGTGCCTGAGAAGCCAAGACAGTTATCTCCTCCACGGCTGCCTGTCACTCGGAGCCCTTTGCCTCTATCATCACTCTGTGCACCGCAGAGAGTGCTCCAGTGACTGCAATTCCGGACATGTTGTACGTGGCCTCCACATGCGGCACTTTGAGGCCCACGTGGATGGGATGAAGCAGGTGGCCCAAACAGTGTGCTAAGCCCCCCACACAAGAGAAAATGTACAAGCCCATCAAGGCACTCAGCATAGGGTTGCTCCTCGGCTGAACATTTCAGAAACCGCAGCGCGTGGAGTGGACGGCCCCCAATCAGCACATCCTCAGCAGCTCGTATGCGTTGACCTCATCTTCTGCATGTCCGTGGTCTTGCCTGCAGCGCTGCTCGAGGCCATGAAGCAGAAAAAACCTAGAAACTGAGGCGAAGACCCAGGAAGCATGTAGAGGGTCGGGAACACAAACACAAGCCTCGAAAATGCAAACCCAGGTAATGGTCCAGAAGAACTCTACATCATCTGGAATGCTGCTAGAAGCTAGCACATGGCTTGGACAGGAGCTGACAGGTGCCAAGATGCATGGCGAGTGCGCCCCAGGCGCCTTCGAAGCCTATAACTTGTAGACCCGGTAGATCGACGTCCTTTCCGATGCCCACACTCGGAAGCATCAAGCATCCAAAAGCATGTGCTTTCCATTGAGGTCCTGCAGAAGCCACTCTTCTGCTACAGCCTGTGCTGCTTGGACCACCTGGCCCGCCAGTGCCAGGCCTGAGTCTCTGCGACCCCGAGGCCAACAGCATACCGAAACGAGCAGCGAGCAAGACTCCATAAATAGTTAATAGTTAGTTGCGAGAAGTTCGACGAGTACCCGACGCATGGGACTCCAGATCATGTGACGCTGATACGTGCTAAGCTCGGCACAGATTCCGAGCAGCAGCAGTTGCACGTTGCCGGTGTCCTTCCCCTTGGCCTCCGCCTGAAATCTACGAAAAGCTTAAGTCGATCAACTGAGGAAGGCTGGTAAAGCGAAGCCCAGTCACAAGAGAAAGTCATGCCACGACCTCTAGGCTGAGCAAGATAGGCACAAATCACGTGACGGAAGCGCTGAAAACCCAACCACCTCCTCCGCGCACATCAATTTAGAGCGTTCTTCGAGTGAAGGGACTACAGCACGCGCAAGGTACGACCAATCTGGATCAGGTTTATCGGGGCCGAACCCGCCGGAGCACATCCATCATGGTTTGGTTCCAGCTCATGACTCAACACGTCAGAACCCGTCCGGAAGATGGAAGAAAAATGTAGAAGTCTGACGGAACTCATGTGTTGAGGAAGATCTTCTGCACCCAAGCTCCCCGCCTCCATGTCGTCACCCCACACACTGGCTAATCCTTCGTCTCACAGCTGGCCTAATGGGACATCCGAGACTTCTGAGCCTGAGGCTGCAGCCCACTAGAAAGATGCCAGCCACACAGAAGGCCAAGCCGATGTACTGGAAACAGTAAAGTCGGCGATGAAGGCAAGTCACAGCAAAAATGGCAGCCTCCCCAAGGCAAGCAGCATCAACAAGGCCTTTGGACCCCTAGAACGCTCCCGGGAAATCTTTCCAAGGCTCCAACAAAAACGATTTCGGCACCTCTGAGGAGCTGCCTTAGTTGCGAATCGGACTCGGGGGCTACAGAGCTCGGTGCTCTGGCAAGATAGAGGCAAAGAGGAGGAGTCGCTGCCGACAGGCCGCCACACGCTGGCCGGGATGTACAGAAATCCCATGCCTCAAACAACATTCCCAAGGCCACGCAGCTCCAAATCAACAGAAAACTTGATAAACATCGCAGACGAGATTCAGCAAAGCCCGGTCGCCAAGATGTCAAAAAACGCAGGGTACATCACTTTGATCACCTTCGATGCTTGTGGGTGAAGGCAGGAAGTTATGCTTGAATGGGGGACAACGACTTCGCTGGCGGACCTTCTCCCGCCAGCGATCTGCAACCTCCCGGCTTTGGCTTTGCTGCGCATGCCCGGTGCCACTCCGTGAAGCCCGTGCCTGCCCACCGAGGAGGGGTTCAGGCGAGCTTTTCCTCCACATGCCTGAAGTGCAGGGACTCAACACAGCAAGTCGCTTGTGCTGCCTTTCTCCGATAAGGCGGCGACCGGCGTCAAAAGGTAAAGCGAGCGTCATTGAAACGAACCTTAGAGATCCCGCTCAGACTGAACCGCTGACCACTGAATTCTCTTCTTGCAGATGACTGGCATGATGAAGGTCATGAGCCACGGCTTCTCGAAACGCTCTTGGCGGCCATCAGCAGTTCCAGACATGGTGAAGGCCACCCTCACAGCACGCGAAAGCACAGACCGGATGTGTTCGGTACGACGTTGGTCTAAGTTTTCGTCTAAATACTCGATACCCGAAGCCAGCTTCTGTCAAGGATCTTCATGGTAATGGTGTTCAGCGATCCACATACCAGAAGGGCTTGCACATAAACAACGGTCCACCAATGGCTAGCCATGGCGGCGAGTGAACCTAGATGCAAAGTTGCTTCGTAGGTACGAGTATGTTGCGATGAAAACGCTGGGTAACACTTCACTCGTGTAGCCAGCATGGCCGACACAATATCCGCCCTGCACTAGGGATGAGTTCAAGCGGCTGCCATGCCCGCCGATTATCATCTACCTTGTCCAAATGCATCACACTCCAACTTGTGTATGGCACCCTATACTGGCTTTTCAATATCCCTACAGGAATCGTCAATGTTGCTGGAAAAATACTGCAGTCTACCATCTCTATCAGAATTGTTTTACAGCGTTACAAGACCAGCGGGCCTTGCTCCAGTGTTCTTGGATAGAGAAGCTCGTTAAACTATATTGTGAGCATCCATCGCCTCTCAATCCCTGACAGATAATTACCATGTTAACTTGAGAACACGAGCCAGAGATCTGAAAGCACAACTTTGTGGACATGTTGCAATGAGAGCGGTCGGCAACACTGTTTAGTTAGAATGCTTAGCCAGATTCAGCCAGTATGAAGCACGTCCCTGCACAAACGGTGAGAATGCACACATGCTTGACATGCTCCTCGGTAGAAATCTGCCTATCGAGGGCAGCGTGCTGCATCGCAGTCTAAAAGCTGGAGGGCGAGACACTAATTGGCAGCATCTGGAGGCCGCGTTGTTCATTCGATCGCGACAACGACACGATTGCCGTCACTGCGACAACATTAAGTTTGCAACAAGGGGCCATACAGCAATAGCCAATACTGCATTCGATACGGTTTCAGGAACGGCCCTGCAAGCCCTGGTGACCTTGCTCCAGTTTTCCCGTTGGACGCGCGAGTTGACTTCATGTGCACATCTGGCATCTGTGGGAACTGCGCGGCAGAACAGGATCCTGCTGACATGCTGTGGAGACCGACAAGAGAGCAGCACATCCAATGAATCTCCTGTCAGGGTACAAGTCATGGGGGTCAATTCCTCCTCGTCTCGCCGATCGATAGAGTTGCATAGACTTGCCAGAAGCAGTTTGCCGTTTGCCATCGTCGTTTGCTGGAGTTCACGCATCAGAGCCTAATCAATCACTTTAGGCTTTAGGCGGTAGTCGCAATCTACGAACATCGGCTGGAAGTCGGCAGACAAAGTCCAACAACACAGACTTCGCCGAGCACGAGCTTTTTTGCGGCACGAGAGAGTGCGCGCAAGCTAGGAGCGGAAGGCCAGCGGAGTCACGTCGAAACCTTCCACGACAAGCTGCAATTGCTTGATATGCCTTGCTATTGTTTGTAGTACCCTAAATAGTAGGATCCTTATTACAAGGACCCCAAAATGAGGTACATCCCAAAACCTCTTCGGAGAGCCTGCACGGTGCTGCTCATGGCTTCGACTTCAGGAGGTCGTCCGTTGGCCGCGCTTTCCTTTTTCAGGGCCATACACAGCTCTCCACCCCCACCCCCCCCCGCACCTTAGGCATCATTAGGTCCATTAGGTACAACGGGCTCAGATACCCATACTCGCGCAAGCTTTGTCACCTCAATGGCATGTCAGATTTCTGACACCAGCCCGTCTCTCACCATGTTGATGAGAAGGCTCTGAGCCATTCCAATTCCACGGGTGTTCTGTCACAGAACTGTTCCGTGTCTTGCCAGCTGAGGCATGTGGGACAGTGTACCAGCAAAGAGCTGTCCAAAGCAGCGTCTATGGCATGAAAACTCTGGATGTCAAGCACTGTCGCGAAAGCCACAGTCTGATGGTTAAAACTAACTAAAATTACAGCATCATGCTGAAAAGGTTCTACGAATCGCTACAGGACACCCAGCTTGCCGTCTTAAGAAAGGCCACTCTTCTGCAACCCTGTCTTGACTTGGGGTAACTTCCTCAGCTGCGGGGTGTCAGTCATTAGCTTTGAAGAGCCAGCCTCTGCTTCTTCACTCCGGGCCGCTCTTCTCCGTGCCCTCTGGAGCTCAAGGGGCCACGGCCAGTTGATCGACTTGAATCTTCGTCGCCGCAGTGAATGCCCGGCCGCTGTGGCGTTCAGAGCGCTCAGATTCCACGGAAGGTGTGGGCTCCAACTTCGGCACGTGCATGCTGTACCTCAGGGATAAGGGCACGTTTCGACCTCGAGGCTTCGACTGCCACGGCATCGCTCTGGTAGCAATTTGCAGGCTAGAAACCTCCTCACGGGACTGGAAGACCTGGGATTCAGGACAGCTTTCTGCTCGCAGCCACGCAGCACAGACGAGTGCAGCACAAGTGGCGTATTGGGATCTAGAGTAGCACCAGCCTGCAGGGTGCTGTAGCGTCTCGCCTACACTGACCTACACAACTCACTGTTCATGGCAAAGGGTACTTGCAGCGGAGCCTTGTCGGCAAGCTTCAACTTGTACTCGACAAGGCACTTGAAGAGAGAGTTCTTCAGCGTGGCGTGCATGGCCTCATGCTGAAGCGGCAATCTAGGAGGTTTGTCATTGTCGAAGTCGAAGGGCAAAGCCGACGATTTCGAAACGATGCCCGGTGCACTTAAACTCGTGGAATGGCGAGTCACAATGCTGTTGTCAAGGAGGACATCTACATAATCCATCTTGTCCTCGTCGGTGGTGGTATCGAATTGCTTTTCGATAGCCTTCAAGCAGCACGGTAGCTACCCGCTTAGGATTTGCACCGCCCTGGGGGAATTTGGACAACCTCATGCTTACAGGCCTGGCGAGCCCGCGAAATCACGGATGGATCCTGCTGCGAGCTTGCTGACTCGTTTGAAGAGCATCCTCCTTAGCCTTCAACAGTCTGCATTTTATGCTCAGTCTTATTTATGTCTCTCTGTCCCCCTCTGGCTCTGCGGATTCGACTAGATCTGTCCTGCTGGTACGAACGACGGCTCCGACCCTCCTTGAACACGACGCTGCACAATCCCATTGCTCTTAATGTGCACCCAACACCTGGCATGCCCTTTTCCATCTCGGACAGTAGCTGAATAAACGGCTGCCGTGTCCTGTGTGTTCTGGAACAGGCTGTCCAAACCCAGCAGCATCAGCCGCAGTGCACGTTTCGGCTTTTCTGTTCTGACTTGAGGTCGAACACTCTTCCTTGGTTGAGCGGGCTGTCCGCTGCTCGAGGATTTGCGATGCATGTTGACTCCTGTTCCTGCCGTGCAAAAACGCACCGTTTGATTCAGTTCAAGCTTAGATGAGCACATCAGGCTGGCGAGGAGTACTGAATCGGCACATGATGGATGCATGATGCACATGTTTGTAACATGTGAGTTTGTCCATGCTTGCATTTTCCTCTGTGTGGGTATGGATATGATCGACAACTCTAAAGCACAAGCTCAGCGGCATGAGGTCAAGCCATTTCTGCAATCTCTCTTGCTCCTTCTCAGACTCCTTCGCGTGCCTGCCGCAGGGCGCAGCCACGGCATGAAAGTGTGCGAATGCATTGGGTACCCCCCCTCGGGACGCACCTAAGCTGGTAAGGCAACGTCTCGTTTCACATAGATGTATGTGGTGCTGGCTGGAAGTAAGGCGCAAATAAAATACCACATAGTGGAGCTTCGACAATCTTGAAAATGTAGGGCTGTGTGACTCTGTGAAATGAGCATTGGCAACATTGGCACAGATGCCTTCGCGTCACCGCCATTTCTTCCATTCGCTCGACTTCTTGCTCCTGAGTGTCGCATTCTGTGCTCATGCGAAAACGAGTTTTAGGAGGCTACTCGTCTGACTTTCTAGTAAAGAGATCGATTGGCACTTTTGCAGCAGGGCTGCGGCTTGATTGACCTCGGAATGACTTTGCAGGAGCACACAAACGGTAAACATTGAACTGCATTCGGCAGTTGCGTCAGACTGTCACAGGCTGCAGCAAACGTCTGCAACGGAGCTGCTATACCAGCAACTGTCATTGACCTCTCCAGCTGAAGAACAGCCTTCCACGCGAGACATTTTACCAGTTCACGTGTGGCATCCTGGCCCGCTGTAACCTCCGGTGAGCTTTTGACCACTTCCAGGGCGTCCTTCTGCAGTTCCGATGGAACATAGGCCAATGCCTCCGGGCGAAGGGATCCAGGCAGGGTCTGGAGGAAATCTCGTCTCGCCTTTGGACTGGTCGTCACAGCCTTCTCCATGATTTCGCGGTTCTTCTTCATGCTGTCCTCGGCTTCTTTACATCAGAGAACTGCCCAATCTCAAGAGCTAGACGAGTGCTGGGCAAGGCTCGGGTGCTAGACGAAAGGCTTCGCCATCTTGGGCCACAGCAGCCAGCACCACCGCATGATCCATCAAGGCCGGGCCCTTAGCTCCGTACATTTGTGCGTCCTGGGAACCCTCTTCCCTCTTAAATCTCGTTCTGGTTCCGAGTATGTCCTTGCTTATTGGATGTTTTTGGAGTCTTCTGATCCCACGCGGGTCTTCGCTAGGTTTTGAAAGTCTGGTCCGGGAAGCTGATGCGAATTGGAGCGCCAAGCCATCCGACTGAACCGCGTTCAGCACGACTTCGCGGTCCACACGCATCTCCTGTCTGGATCCACAGTTCGAAGGCTGTGTTTCCCGAGCTGATCAGTCATGGAGACTCAGGGCCTCTGCAGCGTACTGCAAGGCCATGCCGTTCTGCCTCACGGCCTCTCGGACCCCAAGCACAGAAAGCGGCAACGTCGCAGTGTCGTGCGCAATGATGGGCAAGCGGGTCCTCGATGACCAGATCCTTGTCCGCCTTGAGGTCGACAGGGGCATGGGCTAAAGAGGCTCCAGAGCTTCGGACCTCAGAGTTGGGAGCGCGAAGGTGCCGGGCCCGGGCCGTCTCGTGAAATCTGAGCAGCGCACTGCTGTGAGGACTAAGTTGTGAATCAGCTTTCTTTCCAGACGCTCGAAGCTGGCGAACTTGAGCCTCAGACGTGTCACACAGGGGCCAAAACGAGCCCCTGAAAAGGGAGGCAGTTCATGCTCCAAAGCTGCCAGGCTTCGCCTGGCCATGCCGACCCACGGCCTTCAGCATCAGCTCCTGAGCCATGGAGAGTACAAGGGCAGGGCACAAGGCGAGAAGGCTGAAGCGGCATGAGCGTGCAGCAAGCTTGAAATTAAGCGTCGTAGTTCTGGCCAAAGGTTTCTGCTCTAAACCTCTCGATAGTGGCATCGATGCGCTCAAAGCCTCAGCGAGCTTTGGAGTCTGACTTAGAGCAGGAGCTTCCTGAACTCAGAGCGTCTAACCACCGGTGGCCATGATCTCTGCAATGAGCATCTGCTCATCTTCCATCCGGTCACACCTGGCTCAATCCTCTACATCCTCTACCAGCTGCGGAAAATTCGCAACAGCGCTCCCTTGCAAAGGGGCCTAGCTTGGATCGTCTTCACCTTGACGTTCGCAGCCCACATGCAGTCTTCCCAAGTACTTGTGCCGCAGGACTCGCTCCTTGCATCGGCAGGACTGGGCATTGCGTGGGCGTCCTTTCGAAACCGCTCCGCTTGCGGCCAAGATGCAGAAAAAACTGCAGTCTCTGCAGAGTCTGCTCCTTGTGCGAAGCACGCAGCAGCAGATTTACAATCGAGCAACATGCACGGAAGATGAAGAAGCAGCAGAAGGCAAAAATGAGGAATAGTGGAAAGTTGAAGGTCCTTGTACTTGTCCGACATGCTCGTGCTCACATCTATGTCACCCTGCGCTCAACAAGTTGCGAAGAGCTACGCAAATTGAGGTCACCCCGAGATCACACCTTCAATGCACGCTCGACTTCATGTACACACCACAGCCGCTGATAGAGATCCTCAGCCAATCGAAATTCAACTATATCGTCATCTGTTACCGCTATACAGCGAAGCAAGCATCTGTTGCCGAGCGGCAGCTGTCGAAGTATGTATCGCGTGCAGGCCATAGCCTGCAAGGGCGGAGTCACGTCGCAGACTGGTTTCAGGGAAATGAGCGAAGTCGCATTCGCCTGTCCCTCGTCTCAAGCTAGCAGCCGAGATGACACTGGCAAAGGGCTTCAAGCTGAGCCTCGAGTCCAGTCAGGGTCTTGTTAAAAAAATTGGCAGAGCAGCCGCAGGCGAAGTAGTACTGAGAGTCCAGCTGAGCTTCAATGCTGGGGCCGCTTTCATCACCGACCTAACATCAGGGCCGAAGCGCAGGGGCCGGCTCATAAGGTTCTTGCCTGGTAGTTGGCGAATAAGCAAAACCACACCGCCGTCTCTCCTCAGAGGGCGAAACCGCTGACAAGCTGCTCTAAGTCTAGTCGTTTAAAGCATGCGCAAGGTCCGGAATGGTGGATGACGTTGAGATGTCATGGCTGGATCATGATGATGCTGGTCATCACCGTCACTATCACCAACATGATCAACACCATCACCTGAATCGCCATGTGGATGTGCGCTGACCATGCCCTGTGGTTCGTCCACAACATCATTACCAGCGCGAGGGCAGCCACCAGCACTAGCTACCCAAACTAAGCACCTTGCCTCGATACGCACACAGATGCACGCAACCGGGGCTTTGCAATGTTCCGGCTCTGCAAATGCTCATGCTTACAGCACTGTGTTCCACCAGGCATCTAGGCAGTTGGGCTTCACGGACATGCTCCATGACCGCAGATTGGCACTCCTGGCACACAAAGAAGGAAACCCGCCCTCGCAACGCCGACCTGCCGGCACGAGTTGTCCTCGACATCTTCCGCCCAAGCGTGTGACAACATGAGCTGCGCCGAATCCTGGCCGTTCAAGAAGCGAGGGCCATGATCGGGTGGGTCTCCGAAACTCGTTGAGGCTGGGCCTCACGGTGCTGGCTCATCATGACTGCAACGCCGCAGCCCTCACCTGGCAAGGTCCGTTGAAGCCAACATCCAATCTCGCACGGCATCCGCACCTCGTGTCCATGGTTTCACATACTCCTGGTTCAGGTCATACCTCAGTCGGCGTGCTTTCCGCTAGGAGCATTCCAGCTGCCACTGGCCGCTAGTTGAGTGGCATGTTCACGTACTTCTTGCCGTGGCTCTTGAAAACCTGATACCTCAATTGCAGGGGCTCAACGGTTGGACATGCGATGGCCGGGGACTCATCTGCAAGTGTGGTATCTGCAAGCGTGGTTCCCACGGCATGATCAGGCATGAGGAGCAATAACCCCCGCTAAACATTCATGTATCATTCAAGCTGCGCTTCCTGCTCTTGGCAGAAAGTAAGCACTCGGTCCCACTCGTCGATGCTGAGCGTCCACTTCTGCCTGAGCTTGAAGGAGGGACACAGCAATGTCTACGTCAATGTGTCAAGCGGCTGTAACTAGCATGGATGACGTCATGTACGCTTGAAGCTGTCCAATGACGGGCAAGACCGCCCTGTCGGCGACGTCAGTCTTCGAACTCTCTACACTTCCGATACGGTTTCACTTTGCTGCCAAAGCTGCGGATCCTCCCACTGCCTTCCTCGCATGGTCGCAGTTGATTGAAATGCCATGCCATCGGGCCTGTCGGGGACGTAGTCCGTCTCCTGGCTAGAACTGAACTTCCAGGCCAGTCCACCCAATCAGTGGGCACAAACACAAATAGTACATGGCGACCGCAACTCTCAATGATGAGCCCTGCATGCTTCCAAATCACCTATCTGTCTGCAAGTCTTTTGGATCCCACATTAGCCACTAGCCTTCTTCCATGATGCGTGGTGCTAGTCGTTGCTGCCTTCGGCTGGCATCAGGTAGTTTGACCGGCAGATGTAATCAAAAGGCCCATGGTTCGGCACAATCGTTGCTTCGCGACTGCTTCAGGACTTTAAGTCTAAGAGAACTCTGCCAGTATCTCCTCGGCGGCCACCGTGGGATCTCTCTCCAACTTCACGGCCGCAAGGAAGCTTGTCGGCTGGCATGGCAGAGAGTCTGAAGCTTCATCTCACAGGAGCTTCCGATGCCACTCGACTCGTCTACCAACCTACCATCGGGCGGCCTTGACGGAGGGAGTCCGGGCCAGCTCCCCTTGGGACCAGAAGAAAAAGGCGAGGTCTCTGAGGTTCTCGGCGATTCTATGCCGAGGACCAGGTGGCAGCTTCAATGTCGCCTGCTGCTCCTCCCTAGGCATCGGCAGCAAAGTCAATTCAGAAAAAGAATGCCAGGCTGAGCCAAGCACAGGCTGCTCGCCGTCGGCCTTAGAAGAGCATCACGATGTTCTGCCCAAACGGATGATAGAACAAGCTCAATCGGGGCTGGTCTGTCTTTGCAGAGTTTGCTGGTCAGATCTGTGCTCTGCAGGCACCTCCACCCCGATCCACGCTCCCAGCCCTGCCCTGCTTCTTCCTAAGGGGGGGGGGGGGACGTATATACTTCAGAGACCCCAGAGCCCAGAATTCGCACAGAAACTGCAACTGATTCGGCGATTGTCCAAAGCGGAGGCTTCCACTAGCTGCGCAGCATCGTCAGTTGAAGTCGTGCTCGCAATGCGACTCAGGTCTCGTATGCTTTATGCTTCATTGCCGTCAGTATGCTGTCACGGAAGATTCGGGCGACGAAACGTGTTCAAAACACCTGTGCTGGCTGCGGGGGGGACTAAGGTGTGAGCGGAGCAACAAGCTGCGTAGTCTGCAGTTGCCTGCACTCTTCGGACTTCCTTGGCGAAATCACGTGCTGACAGTCAAACTAGTTTTCACTCGACCAGCAGGGCGGGGTACTTGTACCAAGCACTCGGCGAGTTCAGCTGCTGCTTCAGCTGATCATTCTCTTGCTGGGACCTAGGCATTCGCTGCAAAGTCAGCGACCTTAAGGAGAGCAAACTTTGGGGCTTGCACTTGCGTAGGTCCGACTGCAGCTGCGAGCGCTCTTTCTGCAGCCTCGGAAAGCTGGAGGGCAACTGTGCTTGCGGTGTCCCAGCATTGGCTGTCTCGGTCCACCGCGCATCATTCTTGCGAGAGATCTGCTCCCTCTGCTCGATAAGCCTGTGCACGAGAGCAATAACAGCAGTGCTACGAACTGGTGCATTCTGGATGAGTCCGTCCTGTGCATTTCATCTTTGGCTGCAACTTTGTCAGCCTCTTTGATTTCCAACTCCTGGTAGCTTGTGCAGGCTTGGTACAGGCGAGTTCCGGAAGTTCCCAGAACCAGATCTGTCCTGCAGCTGGTGCCTGACATAGGACAGGCCAGATGTCTCATTTCTGAAGTGAACATGTTCGTGAGAGCGCTATATACTTACCTACTTACCTACCAGCCAACCTACCTCCCCTACCTGCCTACGGACCTACATACATAGACAATTTTTACACAGATAGCAGGCTCCCCGTGGCCTGACACTCTGAAGCTCGGATTGGAGCTTGAGCGATTTGCGTTCCGCATGTCTGCGCTTGGTGACTTCGGCTTGAGCATCCTGCAGCGATTTGAGCATCCTAATTGGGCGTAGGGCGGCGTAGGGTTTAGATTTTAGCCGTGCCTTGTCCAGCTTCTGGCTGTCAGCCATTGGTGCAGCTACAGGCTGGGTCTCAGCTTCGCTGCTCTTCTTGGTCACAGACCTTCAAGGCCAACGGCAGGTCGAAGGGATCTCATACTGACTCATACTTGCTTCTTTATGCAGCCAGGCTACCAGGCTTCCTCGACCTGCAGCTTGTGCAGGACCCGAAGGGATCGCAACTGACTCTGGAGCGTGCCTCGGAAACTGCCACCCGGTCTGTACGTGCGGGTTTACGCGGATGCTGCATGCAGTAACCCCCCTTGCATATCCCGTGATGTTTCTGAGCAGCTGACGGTTCAGGCCATGCATCTTCTGAAGCTCCCCCTGCCATGTCTCCAGCCTGTGCAAAGCTCCGTCGACCTCGTCCAGCACCTTAGATCGAAGACAACGAATAGAAATCCTGGGATCGTTCGACCGGATGCCAGTCTGCAAGGCCATATAGTGATGCCCTAGTTAGTGGCCAGTGCAGAAACGCTGGCGCGTTGCACTCTCAACGACGGGGCATAGAGCAGATCCCTCGAGCCTCTCGGTACATCTCAAGACAGCTTGCGAGATTCGAGCTCAGCTTCATGACTTCAGGCCCGAGCCTGAAATCCCTGCCACCCCCGGCTCCCTCAGCCAAGACACTCTGGAGAGGACCGTGCCATAGGTCGGGAGGAGGTCACAAAGCCAGGCCAGAGCCTGCAAAGGTCGTGCGGAACTGGGTTGAAATTCCCTGCCCCTTCCTCCCCACAGCCCTCGCCTCTCGGTGAACCTTGAGCCGCTCTGGACAAGCAGCTTTCGAGCTGAGCCTCTGGGTTTCCAAGGTGGCATCCAGCCAGGCCTCCTGGGGGAAACTGAGAAAACGCTGCAAGTCGATGCTGAGACAAGTGCCTAAGGGAACTTCCTAGAGCTCCAGAGCTGAGGCGCCAAAGCTGGTGGGCTCCGGAACTTCTTGGGCGTTGCCCGTCTCGAAGCCCTGCCCACTGATGCGAACACACAATCCGTACCGCTTGCAGGCTTGCAGGATGCACATGGATGCACGACCGTGGTCGAGGCCTAGATCGGGGCTCTAAGTCTCTGAGGCCCCGCCTTGCGCGGATGTTTTCCTCGAAGATTTCCACGGGTCCGAGGCTCCTCGAGTCATCCGCACGTCCTTCGGAGAGGAAACAAAGCCCCGACCCTTGCTTCGAGGCTACCTGCCGTCTGAGGATGCTGCGTGAAGTCTTCGACGTCCCATGCGTCGCTTGTATGTCAGGAAGCATCTAAGATCATGGGGTTCAATGCCTTATAGGGATGAGCAGCCGTCTGAACCTGAGGTGCTACACATGTCTACCATTCGTTAAGTCGTCAAGTTCAATTTCGAACGTTGCGGAGCATGGACTTGGACCATGCATCCAGCTAGGACAGACGATAAACTACATCTTGTTTGCCAGGTAATCGTGTCCACGATGAATTCGTGAAAGCATGCCTTTCAGCCTTCCGGAATTTGAACTTGTCTGGCTGAGTCCAGGCAGATTGCTCTGTGCACTGTTAAGAGTCGGACACCGAGCTGCTGTACTGCACATAAACGGCGGGGCCTTCAGGTGGCTGGAGCCATTCTCAACCTGAAAGAAGTTGATGGACTCAAAACGGATGCACCGCTCCTTAACAAAATTGAGATGCCTGGTTGCAAATGCAAATCTCTGGCAGAACCAAAGGAACTGCGAGAAGCTTGAAAGAGAGGTAGCATGACTATAACTAGAGGAACTGCCAGCAGCTTCAACGGGAAACACGTCGTGAAATCCGCTCACCGCCAACAGGGCTGCGGGTCTTTGTCTGGGAGCACCGTATGTCTTCCGGAGAGATGACGGCAATGATTGGTCTGACAGGCAAGCCCTGTACGCAGCGCCGAACATCACAAGAAACTCTGAAAACTCGTTACTGCGGGCCTTCGGCTTTTTGTCGGGCTTCAGCACATCAGCCTCACAGCCGTCGCATTGATGTCGCATGGACAGTTGTTGTTGGATCCTACGGCGCACAGCTGAACCCAGCCTCAGCAGCTGCTCGCTTTGCCTGGCAACGGAGCAGCATGCAGTAGTCTGCCCACTCGGGTGAAGTCTCGAAGAATTTGAGCTTCATGATATTTACATCTTCGAGGATTGACGATGTACTTTTCAGCAGTGTTGAAGCATTTGCAGTCCTGCCCTGGATATGATTGCTCGTAAAGTGTTGCTACGTCTCCGATTCGGCAAAATATAATAATCATTGCAACCTTCTCGCCATTGTCGGGAGATGCTGAAGCGAGTTACTTGAGCCTGTGGATCCAAGTGAAATGCTTTTCCTTTACAACTGGCCTTAGCTAGCCCGCGCAATTGCTACGAAGCTCGTGCCTTGTCTTAGGTTCTGGACCCACGGAAGGATTGAGGCAGCGCTCTGCTTGTTTTGTTCAGCGGTTGACTCGGAGGCTCTGGCAGAGCCATCTATAGAAATTCTGAGCGACGAGAAAAGCTCAAGGTGCGTTGAGTTCGGCCTGGGGCAGTAGGATCTCGTGATGATAATGAGGAGGCGATAGATGCTCTGTTCAGGTAAGGATCGGAGAGCTTCGGGCTAGCTGGTTAAGTACTCCCAATGTTCAATTCGAGAAGGACAACTAGCAACAAACGCTGGACAAGGAAAGCAAGGAGGGATAATGCATCTGAACTGTGGCACGATGCCTCGCCAGGATTTTCAGCCACTTTGCCCTCCGCTTGTCTCTTGGATCTCTCCTGTGCTGGTACGGCTCGCGTTTCGGGGCAGCTATGATACGAAATCCAAAACCCGAACTCCTCGAGGTAGGCCTTGTGCGCGGGAGAGCCGTCAAAGAAAGCCAAGTACGTCAGAGTCTTTTCCAAGTGGTGCTCCAGCGTGACGCCTTGCAATCGCTGCATTCCACACTACATCGTGATCGCTGTGTTTTTCCTGCCTTCCAAGGTCTTCAGGGAAGACGAAAAGTTCTTGAAACCCCACCTCGACTGCATGCTTGACTTCCCTAACATCAACTCTCAAAGTTCTCCCAGAAACAGCACGGCTTGAATTGAGCCATGGACTTGGCGGTGTCCAGCTTTTGTCCTGGATGTCGCTTTTGCCAGGCATCCTCCAAAACTTCGGCAAGTTCCTTCTGGCTGCTCCATGCGAATGGAGTCCTTGATGGTGCTGATGTTCTTGCCTTCGTATGCCTGACTCCAGCAGTGGCCCGGTGGCCCGACCCTGGTTTGCAACTTGCATCATCTCTGGGGTACGAGCCTCGCGCATTAGGCCTAGAAGGTCCTCCTGAAGGTCAGCAAATCTGAGCGTTGCTGTACTTTGACAAAAACCGCCGGTCATTCCCATTCGGTGCAATTCTTGTCTTTCATGTCGAAGCTGCTAGCTTGCGGTGCAAAACACCGAAGTCGACTGAATACATGTAATGCTCCGCTTCTCCCCACGATGGTCTTGAATGAGCGCAAGTCGAAGTCTAGATAGAGCCTGAGAGTTGTTCACAAGCACATGTGTCATGTTTCTGTCCTTGATGTTCTCCGGGAGCTCAAACTGAAACCTAGAACACCGCTTGACTATGGCAAGCTGCATCGACATACAGGCTCCCGAAAACGAGAACCATGCGTCCCGGAGTAAGCTTCGGGCTTTGTGTTGGGATCCACCGGCGCGACTCGCATCACGCGTCCATGCAGCTCCACTTTGTCACACCTTTCGTGCCACATGGGACAGCGAGCGAGGCACCAACAGTCCCAATGCTCGGAGCAACTCGGTCAAGGGCTGTTCGACAGCAGCGTCTGCAACCTGTGAGGACTCGAACCTGAACAGCATAACATCGTAGAGTGCAAACAAAGCTACATATGGAGCACCCTGGTCGAACGGCAGACTAGCCATGGCAACAACCGAGCCCTAATGATGTACGGTGATGCGGTGACGAAACACTGGGTACACTAAGGGTGGCATGCAGTGCTGACGTAGTGATGCAGCAAACACGTAGGTCCAGGCTGCACGTGTCCAAAGCCCAGCGCTTTCGTGGTGACCTTCGGTGTCTTCTGACGCGAGACCGTAGACATAGCGGGGACAGGATTAACCCCAAGAGTGCAACGGTCTGAAAAGGGTACACTGTCAAAATGCTGGCGGATAAACCCCATGTTGCTGTTTCAGTAGGCAGAAGCCTGCTGCTTGCTGCGCAAATCTGTTTCGTGCACTACTGCGCCCTTGCCCTTGCCGCTGTTGACATGTTGCCGCCACATCCATGCACTTTGCGGCCTTGTCCCGGTTGAGCCGGAGACCCTTGATCTCACCGGCTTTTTCCAGCCAGCTGCGAATCTCCTCCTCCTGTGCCTCACGGAAGTTGAGCAAACGCATCACAAGGTGTTGAGGACTGCGGATTTGTTTGAAAGGTCGCGCCTTGAATGGCAGGTTGGTGATGAACACCGAACGCGAGTTTGTTGCCTGTCAGGCAAAACTGGACCAAGACTCACATCCACACGTCAACCTATTTGCCTTCGAGCGTGCAGAGGCGAATTGCACTGGCTTGCAATAGGACGATTTCGGTCACACGCGATGATGCTGTGCCCTGGACTGTCTTAGCTGAACTCGCATCTCTGCCTTCGCGACTCGGGCCTTAGTGTTGCGAGCTCCAAGGTGAAGTTGCTTCAACGTGCATACTGCCACCACGCGGGCTGTGGCTACGACAGGATGGACGCAAAGACCGTGAACTGCAAGCTAATACTAGTAGTCCAGTCGGGCTTGCTGTGAGTGGCCGCAACATCTGGGCTCTGGAACCCAAGTGCAACCCTCATACTTAATTAAGCATTGTAATTCACGTCTGATGCGGGAAACTACTGCGCAGATTGCCGCTTTCTAAACGGAGAAGGGGTTGGGTACCATAGGAGAATCCGCGCGCAGGCGACACCCCAACTGGCTGGCGAGGGTGGGGTACCAGAGGGTGGGGGGTTGGGGGGGGGCGGGGGGGTGGCCCGGGACCGAGAGCATATATGAACATTCAGATTAGCAGAATTCTTGCGATTCTTCTCTTTACTGCTCTTGTTCTTGCTGTTTTGAGGATCAGCATTACCCCAAACCCTGAACCCTAAACCAAAAAAACCCAAAGCGCTGCTGGGGTCCGGGCCCGCCGCTCCGAGTCTTTGGCGACCCGCGAGATCGCGACCTGGAGCCTGCTCTGGTCCACCTCTTGGGGCTTTTCTTTTGGGGTTTGGATTCTACTTTTACGGGGTTAGGATTTGGGGTTTAGGCTCTAGGGTTTAGTGTGATTTAGGGTTTGGGAGTTTAGAGTTTAGCGTTGAGGCTTTGGTCGTGGAGGGTGGATGTTTGCGGCTTCGGGATGTCTTAGCGTTGAAGGCTCCGTGGGCTTTCGCCTTTTGGCGGTTTGGGGGGGGGGGGGTACGGGGTTTAAGGGTTTCAAGGTGTGGTCTTTAGGGTTGATGGCCTTGAGTCTGACGAACCGCAACGGTGCAGAGTCAGATGCGATCATCTCGAGTGTGATCTGAATATATGTACAAAGCGTATAAAGCATCGACAGCAAATCTATGTATGGGAGCCAGCAATGCTTCATTGCGGATGCATGCGGACTTTCACAACCGAGTTTGAGGATTGCACCTGCCATTGCTGCCGGGGTGCAACATCTGAGCTGGCAGCCGGGGCTTCAGCAGCAACTGGCTCATCGACATCCTCATCCCCCGCTGCGAAACGCCGAAGGTCCATTCAGCTTCGTCAACTGCCGTTTTCCGAGCCCGAGCCTCGTAGGAAACGGCACTCCTCTGCGCCAGAGACTTCTCTGTCTCACCTGCAGGGCCGCAGGGGCGGCCTTGGCGTGCTAACGGGGAGCATGAACGTCACACGGCAGCGATCAATCTTGTTTCGGGGCCACAGTCCCGCCTCCATCTGTCGTTGGAGGAAGCTCAGAAGGTTCGCTGGCAGGCGCGCTCTGCTCCTGCATGTCCTTCTCACGTGCCTGCCAGATATGCCCAGAGCACAGAGCGATCGGCTCACAGGGCCCGATGCCTTTGCAGGCTCAGGGACTTCAGCCGTCGCCTGGGCGGCTCCGGCTGTTCGCAGAGCCTCAGAAGTCCACCACGCACGAAGCAAACTGAACCAGATGCCTTCCTCTGCTTTCTGAAATAGACGCGCCTCCTTCAGTGACGGGATGACAATCGCCTGCCAAGCACAAACCGAAAGGTCCTTGTGGTGTCTGAATCGTTGGACTCCGCTGAGTTCAGAGCTGGCTTGCTGGACCCTTTCAAGACATCTTTCAGGGAGGGAAGTGCCTCCAGAGGCGCACAAATTCCAGGTCTAACCATGAACCCGCACCAGCCCAAAAAAAAAGCAAATCTTGGGGGTAGCACAATGCCAGCTTGCTTGACGCATATGAGATCGTTCTCACCTCAGCTCATCCGCAGAGAACAGAAGAAGCAGATCCATGGTCAGCCACAGTCTCATCTCCGAGGCGGGTTCGTTTTTGCCTCTTGCGGCGCTTTGCAGACCTGGATATCCGAAACTCAAACCACCGTGAAGGAGACCACCAGCGGCTTTGAGGTGCGGACTCCCTGGCCCCAGCTCTCCTCTTCTTCCGATCCTGAACCCGTCGCTCTGCGATGCTCTGCGCTCAGGCACAGCTCATGGGATCAGCTCTCAGGCTGCGACGACATCGCCGTCGCCTGGGCAGGTACCCGAGCTCTCACGGCCCGAAAAGTCTTTTGGCTTTAGACGACGATCGTCCGCTGCGCCTGTCAAAGTGGCAGCTTGGTGTTGGGCCTTCGGCTGCACAATGCTGCACATGCACATCACGGGCTGATCCGCTTCTGCTTTCCCTTCCCTCGGGCAACAGCCTCGGTCAATGCTGCGAAGTCGATGTCGTCATTGTCGTCTATGTCCTTGGTAGAAGCATAGACTGATGCAGGAACAAATTGAGAACCGCTCATTTCCCACGACAGAACTTTGAATGTCTTGAGGGCCCAAGCGTTGCACTCGTCCGCTGCATCCTCCCAGAGTGCCCGTGCTCCCGTGCTTCTGAAAAGGTTTAGTTCGTTGCAGGGAACAGCAACGCCGCTCTTTCAAACGAGCTCGGAGCTTAGAGGTAAAGCTTTGCAACACATTGTGATGAGAATGACGCCTCTTGCTTTTCTTCAGCATGTGCAGCGGCGTCTACCTCCGGAGCTGCCCAAGTAGAACACACGTGCAAAGGATCATGGCTTCTTAGAGGTGCTGCAAACTGCACTTCAGCACAAGACTCTTCGGCACTTTTCCAGCTCCCAGGAGCTTTTTGCTCCGAGCTACGCCCGATGCTACAGCCTGGACTTACTGGACTCCTGAAACAGGGCCAGACATCCCCCAGCGTCTCGCAGCTCAACTGCGGGCAACAAAGGATGTGCGGGCGGTCTCCTTCTCCCATGGCTTCGGCGAACCGGCCTGCGGAGGGTCACCGAGGTCAAGGCAGACGATCCCATTGAAAGAGGCTTCGTCCTAGTCCCTGGCACAAACTCGGATGCCACGCTGCACCGCTGGTCTCTCTGCTACTCGGTCCTTGGGCAGAGCACAACGACGATGTGATAGCAAGGCCGTCAGCCAAGTGTCTTCAAGCTTAGCTTGCTGCAACCCAAGCTTTGAGGTGAGTATACTGGTGCACATTCAGAAAGTCCTGCTTTGTGTGATGGCAGTGTGACAGGAAGGGCTTGTCCATATTTCCAGCTGAACATCCACAGATGCGATCCTTCGCATCTGGCTGTCCAGGGCGATTGTAACCCTTGCCTGGCGCCGGATCTTCAACTCTGCTACGTAGGAAGATTTAGAGATGATAATTAACCACTCACCACTTTCAGCACCCGGCCCCACAACATGAAGGCCCAGGGAAAGCAGGCCTTTCTTGTGCAGGACTTGACAAGGCAAAGCTCCACACTCGCACTCTCGCAGCAAGAGTTCGTCAGTGTTTTGCGTGTTCCTTGGCTCTGGGCCATGTCGGCGATGCTATAGCTGTCACCAACCTCGGTCTCGATTGGTGGAAGAATGAATACGCGTGCAGCACAAGCATTGAATTGGCGTGTGTCGGCTGAGCTTCTGGCGAGGTACTGCCGGGGGCCTCCAATGTGCCGATATCGGACACCGCACTGACAGGAGGTCTGTATATTGGAAGGCTACAGCCGTAAGTGCCTTGGCATCGCAGACCCGGGTTGCCGTGAAATCTCCATAGCCTGCAAGGTGCCGATCCTCAGCACGCTACAAGTTGTGTAACAGCCAGAGGCCGTAACACGAGGCAAAGGAGACTAGCATGTGGAGACATTTTCTAGACTGCAGGCAGTGTGTATTTGGCTTGTGTTCGCATTGCCCTTTTTTTTATGCAGCCTGCGACAGCTCAGGCGACAGCCAGAACAGAGCAAATTCTCTGAACCTTTGGCACGACATCTCTCCGAAGATGGTGATCCGGGTGGGAGCTGTGCCTCCATGCCGTATCTGGCAACACCATAGTTGCGAGCATCCGCCTGATGGAAAAGCTGCGAAGTCAGAGATTGGAGAAAAATAGCCGAGCTTCGAGCCTCATTGGGGGGTGCATAGACTTTGAAGTGACCGAAATTCCCAGTCATCGGCCTCTCTTGGCGCACATATAGAGAGTCTTGGGAACCCTAAAAAGAGCAGAGCAGAGCCCAAATGGGCCCCCGGCCCCTGTCCACCAGTTTGCCAGAACAGCCACTGCAAGCACTCGCAGCGAAGCCTCTGACTTCCGAGAAAGTTTCAACGAGGCTCTCCGGACTTTGAAAAAAATGGGAGAGATCACCTCGCATCCCTTGGGTAGAAATCGGATCCCTGCTTCTCGACCAGGTAGATCATGATCGCAGCAGCCTCCTGCGCCAAAAAGAGAACATGAGCAAGCCAGCTTTTTCGATGAGGAGGAACGGAAGCGCTGCCAGTCCCGCGGTCCATAACAGCTATGGCTTTGCCATCTGGGCCACTGTGATCTATCAAAGCCTAAGCGCTCGAATGGCTTTGCCATGCTTTGCCACCCCCCCCCCCCCCCCCCCCCCCC
>CAJNJA010029309.1:0-31128 GCA_905231915.1 Symbiodinium necroappetens
AAGAAATACCTCTATGTGTAGTCTTTGCGACGGAACCCAAAACCACGAAAAATACGAAAAAAAACCAGAAAAATACGAAAAACAAAACCTGGACCCCCCCTGACACCACAGCTATGCAGGTATCATTCAGGCAATCACAGAGGGCGGCTACCGTCCCAATCCGAACGCAGATAAATTCAGCGCCGCTGCCCAAGCTCCACCAAGGCCTCCGAGCCGCGTACCCTGGTTTTACAGCGCACTAGATTGCTGTGCGCCGCTAGAAGCATCATGAGCACAAGCCCGGAACCGAAGCCCGGCCCGGCTTCCAGCGATTAGGAAATTCACAAAGGCAGGGTCAGCTTCGAGATGCAAGAAGCCGTAGCCGTTGTTCGCTGGCTAAGGTGGAGCTCACGATTTCTGAAATCGACAAAATCAAGTCGTCATCGGCTTTCGGACTGCGGTGACGCGGTTCTATGGTTGCCTTTGCCGTCGGCGCATTGGGTGAAGCCAGCGTTCGCAAAAAAGGGTGAAGGAAGCAGTGTATCCTCGTGCGTGAGACATGGTGCAGGTGACGGGCCTGACGCGACTGGGACTTGAAAACGCAAGATCTAGGTTCCTTTCCCAAGTTCCAGACGTCGCTCGGCCTGTCAGACTTGGTACAGATCGTCCCGAGCTGCAGCATGAGGAAAGATAGAGAAAGCCATATAGGCACAATTCATCTACTTACATAGGCTTCGGGCGTTTGCTGTTGGTGGCGTGCTGCACTTTTTAGGTACACCGCCCAAGGCGTGTGCTCGATGCACAAGTGTTTACTGAATGGTGTGACTCACACAGCTGGGAGCACCCAATTCGCCTTACACAGGCGGTGCAAGCCTAGTTCGCTAGATTTGCAAGGAGTCGAATCTACCTAGCTGCCGGGTCATGGCACCGAACTCTCAAGTGACAGTGGCCTGGAGGGGTCGCAAAAGCATCACGTAGCCTGCGGAATCCTTGCCAGCTGCATTCAGCATGTCACACAGATCAGCGGATAAGATGTTCAGCATGCAACATGCCAACATCGCAATGTTGCTCTCTGGCGCGTTCGGTTCATGCTGTAGTAGTGCATGGTTTGAAAGGAGGCGGGTTGACAGTCCCCGGCATGGCAGACGTTGCAGACAGTTTCTCGGTCCTGTCCGAAGATGCATTCGCTTTCACACTTAGCTTTGCCTCCATACTGGAAGCAATTTGATGTAGGTGTGCCGTTTTGCGCGCTGTCTGTATCTGGTTCGTGGCGTGTCACAGCTTCCTTCCTGCATGTTGCAATAATGTGACGGATGCCCTAAGGTGATTTGCCGCAGTTTATGGAGGGCAGGTACGACATTTTCGAAAAGAATACCTTCCTGGATTTTCCCGCTCCAAAGCCATTGATGCTGGAAAAGGCTCAAACAGATCCTCCGCCTGGGCTGGAGGGACTCTGCGGGATTTCCAGCAAGTTCGTATCAGAAACAGACCGATCCGAAGATTCCACCGCCGTGGACGAGATGGAGGCGGCTCCACCGCCTCTGCCCTTGGAGGTCTTTGTAACTCCCGACTGCTTCGAGGATCCGGAGTTTTCTAGGCCGCTTTCTGCGGCAGCACCGACTTTCATCCCTATCCCTGGGGCCGGGGCGGCCGGGGCCCTTGGGGCGCTTCCGATGCATGGCCTCGCGAACCTACCGGGGATCCCCGATGCCTTTGTTGGCCCCTCGATCCCGGAGCTCTGCCGGCCAAAGACGCAGATCCTCTTGGATGCTTGGCAAAGCATCCTGTTGGAGCTTTGTGGCTGGCATGCGAGTGTACACGTGGGGTTGGGACCAATAGAGTCAGAGACTTCCTGGTATCACTAAGCTTGAAGCTGAACTGGCTGCAACATGTGCTTCATGAGCCAATGAGGAAGAGATGCTAGCGCCCTCTGTGGTGCCTGTCACAGAACTCGCTACTTCAAGGTTGCCCGTGGAGCTGTGGTAAGCTTTCTCTATTGTTTGTCGGACAGGGGGGCGCCTCACCGATGTCGTGTTGTTAGGCTTCGAAGTCTAGGTCAGGCTCTTTCTATATACCGCCAAGACTTCCGCAATTAAGGGCAGCATGTTATGCCTGGAGTCGTTTCAATGTGGGGCAGGTTCCCCCCGCCGCCACCAGCCATGCCGGCGCCGGTCTTGGCAGAGCCTCCTTCCCCGGAGGCCGAAGTTTCAGAACGCGCAGTGGGTCAATTGTGGGTCGCTTGATGCATTGTTGTGCATTTTGGCGCCGCTGATTAGGTTCCTGCGGAAGCTCCGGTCGAGGGGCCCCTGCCGCCGCGCTGCGATCTTCAAGTTGGGCAGCTCGTCTGTGAGGCTCCGCAAGTTTTCAGCTGGGACCGGACGTGGCCCGCATTGGCCTGGGCAGGAACCTGCTCGGGGCATCTGGGATGCGGCAGCCTGAGACGTGTAGCCTTCGCTGTGGCTGTGAAGCACATGTTCATCATGCAGAACTCTCAGATGCTCCAGGTTCACTGGAGCGCGGACAGCCGGCAGTGACTCGGGCAGCAGCGGCAAAGCTGCCACTTCTTTTTCCGGCCCCTCTTCACGCTTTGCATGACAAGCCGGCCCTTGGACCCAAGGCTCTACACCACGACAGCTGTTGCCTGAGAAAGTCGATGAAGCCATATGAGGAAATTCATTCAATCAGACAGCAAAACCGGTGTGTGACATCCCAACCCACCCACAACACACTCATGGACCCAGGTGCGTCTTGTCTCGGGCATCTTCATGCCGGGATCCCAGGCGAACTGAATGGCCCATAAGCGTCCCCTTACTCGCAGGAACTTGAAAGATTTAAGCCTCAAGCATTTCCTCCAGTCAATGTCAACGCCACCTCCGCGGACTCAGGCTGCAGGTCAAAGGCAGCAGCCTACCCTTCAAGGCTCGGTTCTCTCTTGTCTTTAGGTTTGAGCTGGTTCGGCAACGTTGCGGCTCGTGATGGTTTTAGTTGGAGGGTTCAAGAGAACGTTGCGGGACCTTTTTGCCACTGCTGAGATCCTTGGCCGTAGCGCCAACTACCCATTCCTGGCCCATGGGCAGGTGTTCCTGCATCCGAAGGCCGAGAAGCGAAGCTCCACTTATCCGGTTCAGCAGACGAGTCCTGAAGCAACCGCAGGAATGAAGTCTAGCCAGCTAGGCTCCGCCGATTTCACTACGAGAGCTAAAATTGAGATCTCGCGAGGTGGTGATAAACAACAAGCGAGGCGGTGGCTTCAAGAAAGCCAAAGGGAAAGGCAGCATCGTTCTCAAGTGCGAGGCTATGCGGATCCCGCGGGGTTTCAGCTCCAAGTTTCCGTTTGCCTGTGGTAGTAGTGTGAGCTGTAGTTAATGGGCCTAGATTGCCAACAGACAAGACTTCAAGAGAAGCCGGCAGGTGGGACATTGACATGTTTTTCGGAAGGGAAGGTGCCAGGACAAGCCCCCTCGGAAGGTCTAGGACAAGAAGGGGAGCTGGAGTGAGACGATTACATCGTGTCCAGTTGCGCGAGGCAGAGGATGTGAAGAGGTATCCCAAGCTTGACATCTCCTTCCGAGTTGGAAGGCTGGTGGCGAGGGACATCGAATATCATAGTGTCCTATATAACCTGAGAACTGATTCCTACCTCGCCCCATCTATATCCATCTATTATGCGCCTGTAAGTGCAAGCTACAAACGTCTGCCCAAAGGCCGTCATTCTAGAAATGTATCTGTGCAGAGTCAGTGAAGGCGGAGGAGGTATCCCTGTAGCCATGGGCTCTGCAAAGAGTCCGAACCGTGGCAGACTCATAGCTAACGCGATGGCTGCTCATCGCAGTTGAGAATTTTGTAGAATGTCGCCGTCGCGAGACGGCCTTGCTGGAATGCGGTGCAAACTGATGCGGTGACTGCCTCCGCCAGCTGTGCAATTTCATCCGGCTGTCAGGGGTTCTCGTCTCCAGCCACCTCGGTCGGTGGAAGCGCATGACTTTGGGGAGTGCGGCTCCTGGTGGGTATTCGAGGGGGCTTAGGCCTGACCGCTTGCCCGACCGCACAGAAACAGCTACGCAGGCTAGAGATTCTAACAAGGCCAACTTCCCACGATAAGCAAGGCCCCCTAGTCTTGGGTTCTACGAATCGCTCCCAGTTTTGCTCATGCCTGCCTAGACGAAACTGGTGGACATGTCACGAGGCAGAGCTGTTGCTGCCTTCCAGAAGCGCAACAGGAGTGGGACTTCAGGCGGCGCCGGCTGAGTGGTTTTTGGGAGTGGGATTTCATGTTTGGGCAGCTCAGTCGCACTGATTGGTCGGGTTTGGTGCAGACAAAGAGCCTTATGCTCTGCGGAGCTTCTGCTTCCTCGCGGTTCGGTGGACATTGACACTTGTTTCCCACTGTGAATATGAATGTGCTTGGTTGGCGGTTAGTTCTACAAACATGTGAGCCCTGCGAAGGCCAAGCAAAGGCCTATGGATGTGTTTGAACTCCTACGCTTCCGCTCAGCACAGATGCCACAGATTCGAGAACTTTCCGCTTCCTAGCCCGCAGTCAAACACCGAGGTTGCGGGGAGGCAAACCATGTTCTGCTGACGAGTGTTATGGAGGTTTTTCAGATTGGTCTTCTTCAGCCTGATGATCGTGTTTGCATTCTTTCCCTGAATTTACGACTGGTAGCAAAGTGTCGTCCAGAACAAGTGCCTCCCTCTGTTTGCGAGGAGCTTGGTGGATGAGTCAGGATCTTTGCTGGTCTCACTGCGCATAGCCGCCGACCCAGCAAAAGTGGGGAAGATTCGGCCCGTCTCGCCCTCGCGGTGCTGTCTGGACTTGCGGTGTTTGTGGGCCTTCTTGTGACCTAGATGTACACAGAGGTTGTAGGAGCCCGTTCCACGTGTTCCAGCCCGCTACCCTGACCCTTTCTGAAGAGGTGAAGCACGGTGAAGCAGAATTTGCCATGAGTTCTGAATGCAAGCCAACCAAGCTGCTGGAATTTCGTGGTGTGTTGCAATCTGCACTCTTCCCCTCTCATCGCAGGATCACGGAACAGGGGTAAGAGGTTTCGAACGGGAGTTGCGCATGGCATTCCTTCCATTTTACCGTGCCGAGGTGGCAGCAGAGAGTTCGTAACCATGTCATCAAAGATGACGGGTCTGAGATGCACATTAGCACTTATGCAGATGCAGATATATAATCGGTCCCATGTGAAGCATCCTACAACCGGGCCCTGACACTTGCAGCAATGGATACAGGCAGAGTTTTGGGCCGATTGCAGTCATGTCCGTTTCAGTTTCACTAGCTGGGAAGGGCTTAGGAGCCCTTGCCTTTCCTGCGTGGCCTTGCGAGCTTCGGTCTGCGCAAGCACCGCGCCGTAGACTTCGAACTTCTAGAACTGGCTGCAAAGGATGCCAGCGCAGTTTCTGCAGCATGCAAGCTGTCTTCCTCAGGTTTTGCGCTCGAAAACCATCCCGAGATAGTGACCGACAGACTGGGCAGGAAACGGCTTGCTTGCAGCTCCATCTGGTCTCAGTTAGTCCAATGTGGTGTGCAGATGCCAGTTGGGTCCGTGGGTTTGTCGATAGTCGATCTCTCCTCCAACTTGAATGGCCCGGCATGGCCTGATAGCAAATGATCCTAAACCCTGAAAACTGCAACCCGGTGACCACAAAGCCAAAGGAGAAGGACACCCAACCGAGGTCATGCTGGCTACCCTACCGTCCCGTTTTCTGAGTTAAAAAGCTGCTTCCTCTTGGACTGAAGAAGCGACATGGTCTCGTTCTTTTCCTCTGAGACAGGACACGTAGCCAGCTTGGCCGGGTGGGCGGCCCTTCAAGACACTGCCTGCACGTGTACAGGTGTGCGGTTGTGGTGATGGCAGTCAAAAGGACCTAAAGACAGGAGCCTCGCAGCTTTGAGTCTGCAAAGCGATTATAGAAGCCATGCTTTCAGATATCTGCGGCGTCTTGTTGTCTGTGTACACATCAGACGAGGAATGTCGCGAATGGGCATGCCATGGCATGACTGTCTAGAGTTCACCATTGGTGAGTAAACAGTTGGACCAGTAGATCTGGCCGTATGACGATGAAAATGGCATACAAGCTGTAGATCATATCCGGTTCCGTTGTCACCCATGGGAGATGCCGCAGAGGCCAGCGTGAGATTCGAGCTGTCAGAGTCAGGGATAGGACTGTGATTATCGCCTCTAGCAATTGCATCCACTGTAAAAAGGGGCAGATTCCAAGAAGCCAGCTATCATGCCCAGGATCTTGAGTCTCTGCTGCAGGCGGGCAGATGCACACTGCGCAAGTTGAACGCGGTTGAATATTGCTGCTTGAGTATGCCATTCGCGACGGGAAGGGATGAGATGATGAGGCGCCGGAGTAGAAGTGTTTTCGTCACCGATACGGTCATCATGAGTATTCCTTGTAGGTCCTACACGCCTACTTAAGCCACTCATTTCTGTTGTCGCTGCTACTTGTCCTACCCGCCTCAATTGCTAGATTGAGCGGTCGGCGTCACCGGCGCCGTCGTCGTTGTCATGTGGGGATGTTCAGGTTCCCGTGTCCTGTAGCTGCTATTCAGCACGGATGGAGCTTGGTGAGGGTGGCTCCCAAGTGAAAGAGAGCACAGTAGCCCCCAGGTCACCACCCTCACGCACCGTGGAGCTTCCTCGAAGATAATTGGCAGCGGTGGGGTATCCTTGCTTCGGGACTCGGCCAGGAGGTGGTGGAGCGAAATCGCCACGACGGAACCCCAGTTTTCCACTGTAGTTTCACTGCAGTTCCATTTGCAGGGTGGCTGAGTCGCACGCATTCGCAGGACCTTGAGCGAAGTAAGTGCAGACCCATTTTCCGTTGCAAGCTGCTCTTGCCAGGTCTCGGGAATGGCACTGGTCCGCCAGGCTCTGAGCTGGGGCGAGAGAAGCATAAAGCGATTCTGTGCATTCTGCGCCATGTTGACGTGTCAGTTTTTCATGCGCAGCCTCGCTGGCTCTACACAGCAGGGACGCACTCAGCGCCTGCCAAGTGAGCCTTCGGAACGTCGGTTAGCAATGAAGCAAGCCGGGCGCTTGGAACATGCCTTTGAAGCACTCTTGATGTCTTAGAGTTTCATGGCATGTTCAATTTGGAGTGTTGCGGCTTCCACCGGAGCCTCTGCGGCCGCGGTACGAAGCTTCTGCTGTCCAAGGTCCTTGTTGCGAGCTCGGTGGCGCTTGCATCGCGTCTAGGTCTTTCCTTGAAGGCCCATTGCGATGCTCCAATCGGCAAAACGATTTAAGCGGTTCCAGGTTGAAGTTTCTTCCATCTGCCGAATCGCAGCTTGAAGCCTGCACCGAAGGTGCCTGCTAGCCTGGTGGAAGTGGAGCTGGATGCGGCGGACTGTTGCAGAGCTGTTCATTAAGTGTTAGTGTGACTGTTTGTGCTTTGGTCCGTCACCGGGCATAGTTGCGACTTTGACTGCATCTCCGATGGACCAGCATCTGGTCCGTAATGGAGGTTGGAGTGAAGTGATTCGGGGGATGACTTGGATGTGGAATTCCAGTATGTCATGCTACAGCATTGCAAAACAAGCAAGGACGGGTTTCGCGAGCCAAGCAGCGGTAGCCAGTTCTGCGAAGCAGCAACTCGCCTCCAGGTTTCTCATATTCGTGTAGCGAGGGCTACGTTCTCAAATCCAACTTCCACGAGATCACGGGCAGCTCTGACAGCGAGTGCTGCCAGCCCACGTGTGCATTGTGGTCGTGCACGGGGCATTTTGCACAACCCTGAGTTGACTTTTTCGAGCAGCTCGAAGGGTTCGTCTGAAGTGGAAGCACCCCACCAAGCAGTCTGTAAGGTCGCCAATGATGCCTACAAGGGCAACACCGGCAGCAGCAACGAGCAGTGCTGCGATCAGACCTGCGCAGCTGTGACGTGCCCCAAAGACCAGAAGGCGGGATGTAATGTGTATGTGAGTGTAAAGTTGTTGAGGCAAGCAGCAGTTGGGCTTACAAAGCCTTGCAAGCACCTTCGGACGCAATGTTCAGGTGCCATTGGAGCTGAGGGACTCCGCCGGGAGGACACCGAAGGACTGCAAGGAATATTTTAATTTTGGGGTGAGTCTGAGGAAGGCAAAGGGACATGGTAAAGGCTCTAGACCAGGGCAGCCTCGCATCCATCGTGAAGTTTCACTGCGAATTCGCTTCCCAGCCGGCACGGCTTGAGACAATAATGAAATGTTTCAGCAGCCAGGTATGATCAGGCATGTCTACCAGTTTCCAGTTGGATTACCAGCATGGAGGGAGCGTGGGAAGGTCAGGCTTACTTCAGCCATGCCAAGGCATGTGTCGAGAACCTTCGAGTCGCAGCACTCACGCAGACGCGAGGATTGCAAGGTTCCATGCGGGACGGTGCGTAAGGGTTCCAAGGCAAGGCTTCAACAAGGCTCCAACTGACAATAAGCTTCTTCCTGCTCAAGTAACGTGTGGTGGTGGCTGTATTGGACCTTTTGTCGTGCAGTTGTGCTTCCGCACGTATCGAGCAGGACTGCTGCAAGGACACCTGCGCTGCTGTTGTGTGCGAGCCCTTCCACGTGCCCATCAGGACATCGGATATACTTACCGTTTCTACGTTTCTTGCCCACGCCCATAAATTTATCCACGTCGCTGCTTTTGTAGACCCCTCCAGGGCGAACCTGCATTCTGTCTATCCCGATGGTGAAGACCAGAGCTTCTGCTGTGAGCCAACCTGTGGTGCCTACACCTGCGACTACCGCAAGGGCTTGGTGCTGGATCGAGTTTGGCCCTCACGCATCATGGACGCCATTCGGGCTTGTAACCTCGGAACTACTGAGGCGAAGCAAATGGTCCCGAATCCCAGCGATGGGACTTGCTGCACAGCGACGTGCTCCAAGACTGCTTGCCCTGCAGGCTTCGAGATTCTCGGAAAGCAAATAGCTTGCTGCAGCTCACATGTAAGCTTAAGTTAATCATCAACCAGCTTTGTGGAGGCGGACGATTTGGTAGGATCCCGATGATAACCTACTACTCTGGAAAGCTTTCTTTGGTCAGCGTCTGCATCAACTGTCAATCCGGAGTTGTGTGAAACTTCCGAGGACACGCCCGGAGAACGCCAACAAGGATGCACGGGAAGTGGCTGCTTGGCCAAATAGCACTGCGAGCAAGACAGATGAAGCCGCAGCAACATGCAGCAGCTTTTGCCAAAGCCGCCGGGGACCCCACCAACATGATGCTGCTGAAGCAGGGCCTGGTGTTCAGTGTTCATAGTGTCATACTGCTGTTGATGGTGGTAAAGGTTGCCATAGCAGTGAGATTCCGTGGACCACCACTGTTATGCAGATGTTGATGTCGCTTTTGATTTTGTTCGTGTGGCACTTGCATTCCGCTATACTGGAGCCGGAAGCGCGAGGAATGCTGCGAGCCCCTTTGCAGCTCGCACTCCTGCAGCAGCGGCTGGGTCCCTGATGAGAGCAGGGCAGCTGCCTCGGATTCTGTCCCCGAGGGGTGAATGGAGTCCGGAACACTGTCCAGGCTGTGATCAAGGTCGTATGGGATTTCGATGCGATGCTCCGACATTTGTTGGCAATCCCTGGTCCAGGGCAATGGCAGAGCATAGGGGAGCAGAACAGTACTCGCCGTTCTCTGCTTACACGATCTTAAGAGTATGCCATGGCCTTACAGCTTCAAAGTATCAAGATGGGACGCATACGGTTGTGCATCAGGGACATGGAAACGACTATCGTACACATCTGAAAAGAGACCTTTCCTAGATTCTCCATACTTCTAAATCAGGTTGATTTCGCATTTGCCGCTCCCTGCAACGTCGGATTTTTCAGCTCGCGACCTGAGGGTTGTGGTGGGGGAAGGCGGAAATCGGAAGTATGGAAGGAATCGCACCCTTGGCGACAAATAATGTTGACCCAGGATCTCCTTGATATTTAGACTCAAACTTGGACATGCGATCCTCGCTTTTAGTTATTTTTTTCATATTTCTTGCCATCTTGCTATCAAAAAACAATCATTTCTGGAGATCCTCGTTCAGCAAGGCGGTAGAAAACTATGCCAGAATCAGAATTCATTTGCAGGAGTTGCGCATGTTGCCCCGAGCCACCCTTGCATTGCCAGTGTTCGGAGGCGCAGCGGGTGGGCAATACAGATCAGGCCTGTTTAGCTATTTGCGTCCATTCCTGTGGTCTGGCTGACCTGTCCAACCGAATGTGCGTGCACATGGAGCAGGAGTGCTGCCGAAGGACCTGCAAGGAATACACTTGCTCTGCTGGCTGGGCGACAAATCCAGCAGCTGCAAACGAAATTGGCACCTGGCTTGCATGCTTGCAAGCTTTCGCTTTGCTTTTGTCGTACGCCGCATGCTGCAAGTACTACTGGTGATGATATAAATCCTGCGTTACCTTTCGGACCCTAAGCTATGAGAATTATGGTATATTCCTTATTATGGGTAATGCAGGATGCATATCATCAACCTTAGTAGCACGCCTTGTAGTGAATCTGCCCTGAGATCGAGGTGTTGACGACGAAACTTGCTGCTCCAAGACCTGTGCGCAGTTTCAGGAGCAGTGTACTGGAGACTATGCGCCAAACGGCGCGAAGAATAACACGGTCGGCCATACCGCTGAGACGTGCTGCTCCAAGACCTGTGCTTTGTACTCCTGTGGCGCGGGCGTCGTCATTCCCAAGAGCCAGAGCTCCTAGCCTGAACCTGTCCGTCGTCGCATGCCCGCTTGGCCAGTTGCTTGTTGACTTCTTGCAAGCCCTAGGTGTTGTTGGAAGCTCCGACGAGCTCTGCTGCGAAAACAGCCGTTGCCCGGCAATGCGCAAGATGACGAAGCTCGACAACGGCAAGCACTGCAGCTCGTTGAGCGAGGATTCCAACATGCCGTGCATGGTGAGTTGTGATTCGGAGGGAGACGAGATAGCCCTAAACCCCTGCTCGCCAAAGCAAGAAGGGGGGATCACCTGTCGGCTCGGGTTCTTGAGCGAGACAGGGTACTCCATGTCATTGCTTGACGATGACTGTGTGTTCAGGACGTTTGCTCCAAGCACTTTGTCGAATTGCAGCTTCCCTGCAGTATGCTTGGTTGAACCTCTCTTCGGGCAGTCTTCACCACCGGAGGTTGTGCTCCCGTTGCTCCAAGGAAGAACAGCATCACCAACAAGATGGATGCGCTTGCTTGTAAAATGATGACTGACATCGGCCTCTGCGGCTTGGGTAGTGTTCCTGAAGTCCTTCCCACTGACTGCGCGAAGTAGGAGCAGAAGCAGAGAAAACCTTTAGATGTACAGCCCGTCTCAGAGTTTCAGAGGGTTACCACAAGACCAGTACAGCCATGGAAAAAGTGACAGAGGCTATGGCTGGTGCTGGATTTGTCAGTCAACTTGGAAGCAATGTTACCAGCTTTTCCCAAGGCCAGGAGGGTGGGGAGTCCGAGGAGGACGCCGATGGAGCCAGGGTGACGATCCCGATCTCGGAGAGATCTGGGTCGAAGGCTTCCGAGCCATGGGTAAACGGACTAGTCGTAAGACATCAGAGGTCGGTAGTGGGGTCCTGACGATTCTTTTTTTCCGAGTCAGTCTTGATCCGAGTATGATTCAATCTGTTGATTGACTTTCGGGTTGGTGTTGCGCCAGAGGTTGCTGGCTTGAGAAGTAGGCCAGGCTGCGGGGGGGACCCAAGGTTAGACGAGTCAGCAGCCAGCGTATTTGGTGTGGTGCAGCGCAGGGCCGAAGCTTCAATCCGGGGGTGGATCCTGAAGTGAGTCCCAGAGTGCACGAAGATTGAACGGCGAAATCGGAATGAATCCCACATCGAGCAGCCAAGTGAATTGAAAATGAGAGCAACCGGAACAGAAGGTCCTTGCTTCGGACCGGTGCCCGAAGATCTGATATCTTGAAGCCAGTCGTCTCTATCACCACCTGGTTACTACCTCGACGGTTCTTGGAACCTTCATCGCTTCGCAGGACCTGGCCCCAATCGCCGTAGGAGTTGCGCCGCCAGGCCCAGCTGTGGTCGCAGCGTTGCCCGGAACTTGGAGGGCGAAGGAATTTCATTCGAGGTTGATAGGGTTTTGAGTTTTGGGTGTTTAGCTTCGATATTAGGAGAAACTCGGAGGATGGTGGAAAGTTCGTAGGTTGAGTTGGGTGTCTTGCGGCCAGAAACCGCGGGTTTTGACATGTGATGCCATGCAGAGTGCTCGGGTTCTGCCCACCCCTCTTCCGGATGGAGGTTGTCATTCGCAAATTGGGGTACACTATGTCCCATTGTCAACGGAGACTCGTGATTCTGCTCTGTGCCAAGTTGTAGAATTCCTCACCTGCTGTTCCGAAGTATGGCTCAAGAGACGGGAGTTTGCCATGTAAAGCTGGGTCTGACAGCACATCGTCCACCACGTGGTGGTCAACTTCAAGCCCGCATACCCGCATGCCCTGAGAAACTGCAAGAGATGAGAGCAACAACAGATTGCAGCATGGCATGTGCACAAGAATAAGTGCTGTTGGCCAAGCTCGGCCAGCCAGCTCGATTCCTCAAGCAGCTGCAGCTCTTGGATAAGGAATAACACGCTTCGCGAGAAAGCTGTAACGTTTCTGCTGCTGCCGCCGGCATGGCTGAAGTTCAGCGAATACTGGAGCAGCTGCAGGGGTTGCTGCGAGACGAGCTGCATGCGCCTGGGCAATCGAAAGTTCTTTGCCGCCGGGCTAAGGGAAGACGGTGGAAGGACATTATATGGTATAATATAATATTATAATATATATTATAATATAAAATTAAAAATATAATAGAATATAATACAATATAATATAATATAATCTGCCTGAGAAGGACAGGTTCTTCTCCGAACCGAAGCCTTGAGCCCTGGGGCTCCACCTCTGACCGGAAGCCTAAGTGGAGGGATGTGGAGGGTTGTGTCTTCTTCTGGGGTGGCTTATTTTCCCCTGAGCATTCGATAGAGTCTCGGCGTCACACAGACTTGTCGTTAAACCTTGCTGCCATGTGCGGTTGCGAGTGTCGAACATGGCAAGAACTTCCGGCTGAGGCGGTCTCCTCCATGGCGGATAGCCTCGCCAGGAGCTGTGCCCATGCAGAGCGGCTGCTGGAGTCTTCAAGGCCTGCGAACTTCAGGGCCTACGGCTGCGAATGTTGTTGGCCGACTGAGCCCATCGATGACATTGATGACGTGGGCGATGTTCTCCAGGGCCGAGGACACATGTTGGCCTTTTGATGGTGAGGATGATGTTGGTGACAGTGAAGGTGTTCTGAAGAAAGGTTCGGTTCAGATGATGTTTGAGTTCCTTGCCGTGAGGCTGAAAGCTCGGCTCTTTCTGCATGACTTCCTAGGCTCCTCTCCTGTAGTTTGAGAGCAATCGAACGGACTTTCCCAATTCGTGAAGGGAAGTCCTTACCCTGGCCAGCAGCTGCTAGATTCAACCCAGGAGTCTGCCTCCATAGCCGGACTCTGCTTCGCTTGGCAGGAAGACGATCGAGTCCCCAGGAGGGCAACCGCAGGACCTGCGGATTTTCGGAGCTCAGTGTCTACCAAGCGTGATCATAGCTTGGCCAGGGCTGTACCGATCGCGCCACGGCGATCGCTTCAACCAGCGCCCGCACCAGCGCCAGAACCACCACCGGCAACACCACCATCACCGATCGTCCCAAGTTCCAGCCGGATCGCGGATTAGGGAGGCAGTCGAGAATGCAGAGGAGGTTTTGTAGGAACTACACGAACAGTCAGCATAAAAGTAGTTTCGACGTCATAATAATTATAGTACATAATAATTATAGTAATAAGTAATAGTCGTAATCGTAGTAATAGTAGTAGTAACAGTAAGAATAGTAAGAATAGTAAGAATAGTAAGAACAGTAAGAACAGTAAGAATAGTAATAATAGTAATAATAGTAATAATAGTAATAATAGTAATAATAATAATAGTAACAATAATAATAGTGAAAGAGTGATAAGCGTGATAATAGTAATAATAGTACTGGTAGTAAAAGTACTTTCGTATAGACTCTGGGGGTCTCTGGAGCCCCAGTGGCTTTCTTGTCCTCCCGCATTCCACGTTGGAGAATGGGAATTCTGGGGGGACCAGGTTAAGAAGCCCCTTGTAACCCCAAAACAAAATATGAGGATTCATATACAGAGCCCTTATGAAGACCTCGGGTTTCTAATCAGGCTCCTATATCAGGAGCCTGTCCTTTTCCGGTTTGGTCAGGTACTTATCCCATGTTTGGGCGTGCTTGTGGCTTGTTGGCCCTGTTGCTCTACTGACTCCTTTGCTGCTTGTGCGCTGATTGTCCATATCAGCTGACTCGTTATCAACAGGTACTGCGGTTTCGTAGCCAGATTTTAGTAAGACGTTTTCAAAGTGGCAGGGGCATCTGTGTATTACCATATTAACAGAATAAGATGTCTGAAAGAAACCGTAATGGGCCTCGCACATAATCTTGGGGCATACCAGTTATTGTCTTTCCACTGTTTAGAACAGATCGAGGGTTTACCATTTAATACTATATATGCCTCAATGTTCTGGAAAAAACGGTGGATAGAGCACAGTTGATCTGCAGCATTTCCAACAATTGATTCTACTTGCTAGTGGTGCTTCTCCCATCACAAACTTGTACATGTTCCCTTTGTGCTTGATGTTTATGTTTCTTGCCGTCTGCTTCGATACGTTTTTTCCATCCTTCATGAGGCGGATCTTCTTGTTTTCATTCATTCCTAGATTGCACTTTCAGGGGGGTTACCGCAGTTTTCCCTATACAACCGCAGGCCAAGATATGTCCCGGATGATTCGATAGGTACTCCTTGCATCATCACTACTATCGGCAAGATCATTGTCGATAGTGCTGCCACCTCCGTCCTTGTGGCAATTTCTGTCGGTGACCTTCATTTTTGGTAGTCTAACGAATTTTCCCTGGCCGGATTTTTCGGATTTTTCTGAAGTTCAGGACGTGCTGGACTTCGATGTGGAGAGCTGGCTTCATTGGCGCCAGCTTCGGGCTGGGCCTAAGGGACGTCAACGGCTGAGTTTTCGGGGCTACGGAGGGAATGTCAGAGACCCTGAAGGCGAAGTTCATGCAGGTGAAGCAGCAGGAGGCATCGCTTCAACAGGTGCGGGAGGTGATGTTTTGACACACGGCGTGTGCCTTTTGATGCTTCAGCTCGTCCACTGTCCACAGCTGCGTCCGTAAGTAAACCGCGGCACTCGACGATCGAAGCCATAGAAGACCCGCTTGACGGGGACGGAGGCTACAGACACTGCGCGGACGGCTTGGATGGAGCAGCTTCATGCAGGATCAAGGCCAGGCGACGCAGCGGATCCAGATTTCCAAACTTTCTGGCTTCGGGCTTGATTTCAGTTAGCTGCGTGGATGAACAGAACGTGTCTTGTGTTGAGATCAGAATCACCAATCCCCAGGCCAAGTTGCACAAAACTCGAACAACGCGAAGAAGGGCCATCGGTAGGAAGATTTGCGTACGGGGCCAGACTTGGTTGCAGGCTTCGAGACAAGGTCCCAAGGCATCCAACGACAACGAGTTGGACCCAAGCTATTTCAGGGTACTATATTACTATAGGCTTCTATAAAAGGGCCCCCTTTAAGGGTTTAGGGTCTACTCTAAGGCGGCCCGATGGTTCCCGCCGCACGTTTCTTCGTTTCCAGAGCGCCGTGGAGCTGGCGAATCTCGCCAAATTTGCGGCCAAGGAGGCCCAGGGTCTTGAAATAGCGGCGGTTTTGAGTTTATCTTCTTATATCTCAGTGTGAAATTCTCTCTGTCCCCGCCAGGTTCTCCCTTCGCCTGCGGACTTCTTCAGGTCAAGGCAGCTGTGGCCGCCCAGCGCGGGCCGCCACGATGATAGTCCCGAGCGTCCAGTGATGGAAGAGCTGTCCGAGACGTTCCTTTACATTGCCTTGGAGAAGTGGCTCGGCCGCCTCCTCGAAGAGTCCCGCAAAGTCGTCCCCGCTGCCGCTGCCGCTGCCAGGGCTACAGAAGACATGTCCAGGCATTGCAAGGCGCCAACCCGGGAGGCTCTGGCGAGCCAGAGACAGACAGAAGAGGAAGTCCATCCCTCTGCTCTCTTGCAGCACCTCCCTGGTGGCCCACCTGCTGTGAAATCGGTGCTCCTGGCAAAGCATCGAGCTCGTTCGATGAAGCTGCAGGCGGATCTGATGAAGCTGTGCTGTGGCCGTAGCACGCCTGCCAGAGCCAGCCTTCTCGATGAGGTGCCCCCCCTTTTCCTCTCTCTGGGTGACAAACTCGCTGTCTTCTTTTTGTTGTATACTGGGGCTGTTATCTGTTCCATGCAGAAACAAAGGTTCTAGATGTCCGAGCCAGGTCAAAGTCATGCTACAAGATCTGCAGCGGGGACAAGCAGATCCGAAAGCCGTGGCATGTCCGAAATTGGGCGCGTGGTCGGTGGCAAGGGGACAGGTAAACACGAAAGATCCACAGGCTTGTTCGATGCTTTGAGCACGCCGGCCTCATGTCTACTCCGTTGCTACTGCCCTGCATCCGTGCAAGCTGGCGGTTTTTGCGGGCTGTTGGATTCACCGAGGCCCGGGAAGCACTCGCACGGGCGCTGAAGCTGCTGCGTCTGGCAGAGGCCTTGTGCTGCGAGCGCCGAAAGCTGCGAAGCTTCTGGCCGCTGCCAGATGACTCGTCGAGTCATGCGCCCGTGGATGCAAACGATGCCAAAGAAAACCGAAATCCGAAACCTGCCATCTGATGAGCTGCGCACTGCGTGATTGCAGAAATCGCGCACCAAACGTGTTATCTGAAACGACTGAATTTTGGCTGAAGCTTGTCAAACTCCATCATCAGATCTCCCTCCAAAGCCGATGTCGTCTGTGGCATGCACCAATGAGAAAAGACATGGCGACGGGCTGGGTTGGGAGCCAGCATGCCTGCTAGAACAGAGCCTTGCAGCGATGGCTTTCAGCCGCCGACTGCTCAGTGGCTACGCTGGGCGGGGGGCAGCCTCAGACTCAGGGCATGCTGCAGACCTTGCGGATGCCCCGCGATTGCAGTCGGCAAGAGTAGGGTCCGTGTCGTGCAGCATCATGATGCATGCTTCAGTGGGCAAAACTGGCGGGGCTGTGAGCTGCTTGTGCGTCCATGCAAGGACGGTGGCGGAAGCAGCTTCCCAGCAGAGCAGAGATCGCGGTGGCTGCCAGCAAGCTGCCGTGAGCAGGTGAGACCTGGCACAAGGTGAGAAGCACCATCCTCTCCCGAGGCGACCTCTCACAGAAGTTTGTCGTTTGCTTCTTTTCACCGGACAAAGGCCAGGCTTGGGGATCAGTTCTTGGCTCGGTCAGGAAAGAACATCTGGCCTCAGCCAGAGACTTGGTGCCCGGATTGGATCTGCCTCCGGAGGCGCTCTTCTGCTGGACAGTGGCTGACATGGAGATGTTTTTTGCGACCCGGATGTTTTTGTAGCAAGTTCGGAAGTTATTTTTGTGGCTTTTCCGGAGTGATGAGATGTTGCGGAATGCCTGCTGTCGGAAGTTCCTGGCGCCACGTGAGGCCAGCAGTGGCTATGTGAAGCCCAAGTTGAGGCTTCTCTACTACATCTCCCCGGAATGTCCGCAAACCATTGTTGATCTTGTTTCTCCAAGCCTCAGGAGGCAGAACTGGGCATGCACAGTGCGGCCAGAGCCAGGAAACACACCCATCTTCGTTTGGGAGGGATCTCGACCCAGCATCGATCCTTCGCCAACGTTGTCCCGCGGAGGGCTCGTTAACCGCGTGGCTCCAGTGCTTCCGATCACCAGGAAAGTGGGCATGTTGAGAGCCTTGCAGCTCGCCTTTCTTATACACGATGGCGCTTCACATACGGTTTTTTGTTACGTGGTGTCGTGCGGTTGTTCGGGTTGTCCCGATGGCAGGCAGAAGTGGTGCTCAGGCAGACGGCAGGAGTTCCCTCCACCCTGGTATCCTGTCACCTTCGAGCTGCCGACCAGCCTGGAGGAGTGGAAGCAGCGGCCGGGCGGCAATTGGGAACATGTTGAAGCATGTTGAAACAGAAACGTAATGCCCAAAATTGTACCATGCATAAATTTAAAACATAAAATACTCGACCCTAATCTAGTATAAAATAATGCAAGACACTTTAATAGAATGTAACGTGGTGCAACATAATACAATGCAAATATACTATAGCCTAATGTAACATATTATATAAAGCATATAATGTAGAATACTGTAATACACCGTGTATATATATATACACATACACATGTGTATATGGTCCATATATATATATATAGACATATGATTCGTAATGTACAATATGTAACACACACATATATATAGGTAAAATATGTAATTCAGGCACATGTGTATTGTAATGTACAGCGCCGAGAGTGTATATATATATATATATATTATATGTATATATTATAATATGTGTATATATATATACATACAACAGCTAATACCTGCTTGTTAATAAATATACAACATCTAACATATGATATTCAATACATAATATACCCTATCTATGTATCTATCTATCTATCTATCTATCAATCTATCTAATATATAATTATAAAACACACGCACGCATATATATCTATATCTATATCTATATCTATATCTATATCTATATCTATATATATATATATCATGCTATATTAAAAGTTACGTATTCAATGTTAAATGTTCGATAAACAAACAGATATGTGCATGCATGTGTATACATGTATAAATGTTATACAGAATAACATCGTTGAGCCACAGCTTCTACTCGGTTCCCATGTTGTTGCAAGGCACGTCTCGCAGCACCCAGCTAAGCGCTGGATCTACAAACCGAACGGTGCCTTAGCGAGGCTACTGGTAGGGAAGCTGGCAGTCGGATCTTCATTTGAATGGGCTGGAATACTCGTATACATGCATGTGTGGTCTGAATTTGGTTTTATAGGTACTCAGGCCAGAACTTCCCACGTGCCATGCAGGCTTTTCTCTGTTGCTCTACTTTCGTGGCGATCATAAATGTAGTGATCTGTTTTGCATCTATAGACGTACAGGTGTCGGCGGAAATATGGCTGACTGTTTTATACCGTTTTCATACATACAATTTGACAAAAGCACACGCACTAACACCATCAACAACCAGCACCAGCACCACCACCACCACCAGGACGACCACCCCGGCCGCCGCCACCACCACCACCACCACCACCAACAACAACAACAGCAACAACAGCAGCACCAACAACACCACCAACAACAACACTAGCCCTAGCACTAGCGCTAGCACTAGCATTAACGCTAACACCAGCGCCAGCGCTAGCGCTAACGCTGACGCCTTCGCGAGCACTATTGAAGACAGCCGCAGCAGCAAGAAGGACGCCCACAACAACAAAAAGATCAGCAACAACAACAACGACGACGACGGCAACAACAACAACAACGACGGCAACAGCAACAGCAGCAGCAACCACCACCACCACCACCACCACCACCAAAACCACCACCACCACCAAAACCACCACCACCACCAAAACCACCACCACCACCAAAACCACCACCACCAACCACCACCACCACCAAAACCACCACCACCACCAAAACCACCACCACCACCAAAACCACCACCACCAAAACCACCACCACCAAAACCACCACCAAAACCACCACCAAAACCACCACCAAAACCACCACCAAAACCACCACCAAAACCACCACCAAAACCACCACCACCACCAGCAGCAACATCAACAGCAACAGCAACAGCAACCGCTATAGCAAGAGCACCAGCAGCAGCAACAACAGCAGCAGCAACAACCAGAAGAGCAACAATAACAACAATAATAAGTGCAACCACAGACACAACCACGGGAGCAACAACATCATAGATCCCTAACGTGCAGCTTTCTGGTTTGTGAATCTCGGATTGAGGGTTTGGCTTGCAGCTGCTTGCAAACCGAGAAGGACCAACAAACCTGAACCTAAACTCTAAAACCCAAAAATTCAAGCAGCGCTTTGATGTGCTGGCCCCTGCTTGCGCTCACCTTCTGACGGAGCTCCGCGCATTACAGACACCTCAAACCAGCTGCAGGTATCTTGTCAGTCTCAAGCAGAACAAATGCACAGGCAATTGGGGTTGAGGTCGACCACGGGGCTGCAGACGCAGCTAGGTTTAGGGTTTAGGGTTTAGGGTGCTAGATTGCAGCTAGATGCTGTTTCGAAGATTCTGTAAGAAGCATTTCTCGGCTTGCGAGCCGCTTAGGACAGCATGGCTGCCATGCATGGAATTTGCAAAGACAAAGGGCTTTTTTAGAAATGCCCAAGCAAGGGAAGTCTCAGTTTGTAAGCGCAGAAGACACGTCAACGAATCTGAGATCAACGGTTGTAGATGCAGGCTAAGCACTTACATTTCAAACCACAGCAGCCGCAGTGCTAAGGTCTGCACTTATTTGTAGCATGAAGATGCCCCTTGCTTTGTCATAGCTGCGTAACATTTTTGATTTTTTTGTGGGTACTTAAAATGCAATATGGATTCGCAGTTTACATGTCTAATACTATCCCAGCCATGAAGTAGACTGCACCGGCCACTCCTGTCACACATGGGAAGTCTTCTGATGTAGTGCATGGGACGACAGTGAGAACAGGAGTAATTACATGAGCTGTTGTGGTAACAGCCATGATCACAGCAGTGAGGACGCGTCGAGGCTGTGGGCAATGCTTGCATAAAAGCAGCACACACTCAGACACAACGGCGAGAGGATCTGAATGCAATGCAGACCCCCTAAACCCTAAACCCGACTCCGAATCTCTTCGGTGCTCTGCCACAGCTATTATGTGAGCGTTGCGGCATGTCGCACGCAGGCCTGCAGTGCAAAAACGTCCCGCAGGCCGTGAAAGCATCATGCAGAGCTTGTTGCTACACTTCAGGGTACTGTTTTGGGGTGATTGGTTTATGTTTTTGTTTGAATAGCTACCACGATGTGCACTAAGGCGTCGTATTTTAATGATTGTAGCAGAAGCAATGGGAGTTGGAGGAATAGCCGGAAAATTTATTAGCTAAGCCGGTTTCCATGGACAGATGCACCGCCGAGCCACAAACCCCACGCCGATGTGGAAGGGGAGAGGACGCACGTCCTACACGACAACAGACGGTTTTGAAGCTTTGTGCGTTGGGAAGCGGGCCAGGGTCCTCGAAACACGAATGATACCGTTGTCATTTATCTAATTAATTAACAGAAGCTATACATATAATATTAATTAATATATATATATACACAATGTATAATATATAATTTAAAATATATAATATATAATATATAATATATAATATATAATTTATTATATATAGGATATTATATATATATGATATAATATATATATATATGTATGTATATATATATATAAATATAAGTGTGTGTTTGTGTGTGTGCGTGAGTCTGCAACAAACCACGAATTCATGTGCTTGCTAGATAAACAGTTAAATGGAGAGACAAACAGCCAATGATACAGACAGACAGAGAGATAGATAATTATGTAGAAAGGGAGGTAATGCGTTAGACAGATAGACAGGTGCGTGAGTCTGCAACAAACCACGAATTCATGTGCTTGCTAGCTAAACAGTTAAATGGGGAGACAAACAGCCAATGATACAGACAGACAGACAGACAGATAGATATTTACGTAGAGAGGGAGGTAATCGTTAGACAGATAGACAGGTAGATAGTTTGACAGATAGACAGATAGATAAAGACATGGATCGATAGCTCGGTAAATAAATAGGTAGATAGATAGGCAGATAGACATAGACAGATAGATAGACAGATAAGACGGAGAGGTAGGTTGGTGGGTAGGTAGGTAGGTAGGTAGGTAGGTAGGTGGTAGATAGATAGATAGATAGATAGATACATAGACTGATAGATAGATAGATAGACACATAGATAGATAGATAGATAGGTAGGTAGGTAGGTAGGTAGACAGAGAGACAGGTAGAGGGAACTACAGACAGATGGATGGATGGATCAAACAAGAAGCCAGATAGGTACATGGACGGACAGCGACACACATAGATGCATGCATACCAGATACATGCAGGCGTGCCAATCTGCATAAGTATGTGCTATGTAGTCGGCATGGATATATGTGTATATATGTACACACTTTCACAAAGGTGTTTGTGTGCATTAAACAGTGCTTCCGGTTTGGGATCCGTGGTTCTGGCTGTAGGGGTTGGGGGTTCGGCTTTAGAGTTGGGGATGTAGGCTTTAGGGGTTTAGGGTTTAGGGTTTAGGGGTAAGGGTGTACTTAGCACTTTTGCTGGTGATCTTTTTAATGGTTCAGAGACTGAAGGAAGAGAATGAGTTTGAGGTAGCTGGCTTGAAAACCTAAACCCTACACCCTAAACCCTAAACCCAGCACCCAAACCCTACACCCTAAACCCGAAACCCAACACCCTAAACGCTCCACCCTAAACCCTAAACCTTACACCCTAAACCGGACACTTATAAGGCTTGGCTGATCTTGGCCGGCAGTCTCTGCCGCAGCTTTCCTTCTCTCTGCCAGGGCAAGGCAGAGGTTTCGTAGAGCCAAGAAGAGGTTCAGGGTGTAGGATGTCGGTTTGGGTTTTTAGGGTTTAGGATGTCGGGTTTGGGGTTTAGGGCAATTCAGGGTTGAGGATTTAGGCTTCAGGGTTAAGGGCTCGGACCGCAAGACCAGCGGTTTCGTCCCTTTGCCGAGACATGAAGCGAAAGCCCCGTGGCGAGACAGGGATAGTAGCGGCGGGACAGCACAGAGCAGACCGAAGGGAGTTACTGGACATGGAGTAAAAAAGTGTGAGCGTTTGTGACCTTTACGGCGTAGGGTATAATAGAGTTTTTATATGTTTGTTGTTTTTCTGTTTTGAGGTGTAGGTTTCCCCCGAAGTCCTCTTTCTCATGTGACTCTCGTTGCCTCGGGGATGTGTAGCAAACTTGGACTCAACTATCGGAGCTGGGGGCCCTCAGGCGGTTTAGGGTTTAGGGTTTTGGGGTTTAGGGTTTAGGGTTTTGGGGTGTTGGGTTTTGGGGTTTGGGGTTTAGGGTGAACAGGGTTTTTGCATTTATACACAGGTTTGACGGCAAAGTTTCCTCCATGACGCGGTCTGTGGCCAACCAGGACATCGATTTGCTTCGCGTGCTTTCAACAAAAGACGGGTCAGCTTTTCTGGGGTCGGTTTTGTTAGTGAAGCTGGTTTAAGTCACCATCATCGGAATCTACAGTAAATACCTGTTTATGGTACCTGGTGTTTAAGTTCCTCACCAAGAACAAAGGTTTTGCCCGAGCGTCGGCTAAAGGTGACGTTTTTCTTGCCTTGACAACCTGTGAGAAGCCAATGCCTTTGCTCTGCCACGACAAACCCACCCCTACGCCCAGACATCCGATAAACTCTAGAGCGCCGAAAACCCCTAAGATAATTACCAAGATTGTTCCTTAAAGCTCCTTCTTTACACTTATCATCACATATACCCCAGAAGCCTTGTTCTAATCTTAAAGAAGAAGCTGCTTTTGTTGACCGAAGAGCTCCAAAAGCCCTTAGCTGAACAAGCCGTTTAGCTCATCCCAGGTCACGGTGCCTTCGCCGTTGAATGCCCCGGTGGAAAAGCCCACAGCACACGGCGTCGTCGAGGTCTGGGCGGACCGCATTGTCCCATGGCTGAAGAACAGCGAGTCACGGTCAAAACCCCGTTAGTCTAGGCTGTATTTTGGAATGACCCACGGTTTCCAACAGTCTTGGATTATGAGGGCGGCCGCAACTACATGCATATGTTGAACAGAGTCAGAGGAAGCGTTCGTGTGGGCCTGGCCGATTACCGATACCCCGCCCGATACCCTCCAGCGGTCGCGCATAACTCGACAGTAGCTGTTGTCACTAGCTATAGGCAAGCAATCTCGAGAGCTGCTACACTGTACTTGGGTTTGCAAACGTGCCAGTCGCCAGAGCGGTATGTAGTCCGGAGAGCTGACGCCGAATTAGGGTTTACGCTGAGCGTAGCACGCCATAGGACTGGAGTTTGTGAGCCAAAAATCGGGTTATGGACAGGAATGTAGTTGTGTGGCCTACCGATACGCTACCGATACCCCAACAGATACCCAGCCTGCACATATTGAAGCCCGCGGCCCTGCAGCCCCTCAATCCGTACACTTAGGTTGGCAACCTCGTAAGTATGTACATATGAATGAATGTTAGTATGTACGTCTCTTTGTGTGTGTGTGTAGGTATATGCATGTGTGTATATATATATACATGTATATATGGACATACATATCATCTTATACGTATATGCCCTGTATGTATATGCGGTCCTCAGATTTTATTCGGCGGCCGCAAGTAGACGCATGGATTGAGGTATAGGATAATGGCGCCAGAACGGGGTTTTGACGAATTCTGGAGTACCAGTTTAGGGTTTTTGGTTTAGGGGTTTAGGATTTAGGGTTTTGTTATTACTTGCTTTGAGATGTTCTTCCAAGGAGCCATGATGAAGTACAGATTTACACCAATTTTCTCCCTGCCACAAACAAAGCCCAGAAGTCAGAAGTAACTACTGCATGCTCCTTCACTCCGATATCTCATGAAACCGTGAACTGCCGCGCCCCCCACCCCTTCCCCCCCGGTCCAAGCACAACCAGTTCACCGCCCCCTAAACCCTAAACCGTAGGCCCAATCTTCCAGCTCTCTTTCCAACTAAAGCTCTAAACCGTGGACTCCCTAAAACCCTCAGTACTTGCCCAAACGAAGAGTAGCCCTGAAGCATAAGAAAGCTTATCTATGTATCGTTTATGTATTATTACTGCAAGCAAATACATGAATGAATATATACATACATACATACATACATACATACATACATACACACATACATATGTATCTATATATATATATAGATAGATATAGACAGATAGATAGATAGATAGATAGATATAGATAGTTAGTAGTCTGAATGCCACGGTAAGCCTAGAGAAAGCGAAAGGTCATCCACGGCAGTGGCATTGTGCCCAGCCGTGAGCTACCTCTGAGCCCTCCAAGAGCAAGCCTCTGACGCGTTCGGTTCGCCCTCCCATACCCGAGGAGTCGGGCTTAGGCTACTAGGGCTGTAGAGTTAGAGGATTAGGGTTTGGGGGTTTGGGGGGGATAGGAAGGTTTAGGTCCTGCAACTTCAGAGGTTCAAGGTCTGAGAGTTTAGTTTGTGTCAAGTCTTTGGGATGTAGTCTTGGGATGTAGGACATAGTGGCTATTTGGTCTAGGCTCATTGGGTTGGGAGGTTCGAACCGCTGCCAACCATTTTCCACAGTCCTTGGCGGTGCGTGGGGAAACGGATGCTTGCCTCCTGTTGCACGCACTCCCCTGGTGAGACGCCTTAGAAAACGTCCCTAGCCCTAGCCTACTGTTTCATTCAAGCTGCATGTAACGTCCCAAGCTGGATTCCCCTGTAAACCTTTTAGGGACCCCGAAATCCAAGTCCCAAAGCCCTCAATCGAAAACCCTAAACCCCCAAAAAGGCCCTCAGTTAGAGCCACTCTCCTTTTCAACATCTGGTCAACCTGCTCAAGTTCCAGCGCCATGTGGGATGAGAGGGTGTTGACTTTTTTGGGTTCCGCCTTTCGTGGACTTTAGCGTTAAAGCTTAAGTGTTGTTACAATATGGGTTCCAGATTGTTCAGGGGTGGTTCAGGGGTTATAGGACTGAAGTTGCAGCCTTGGAGCGCGTTGATTCTAGGGTTTGGGGTTTAGGGTGTTCAGCCCTCGCCCTCTCCCACCATGATGTTTGTGAACTTCACTTGCCGGCTACTGCTGCTGCTGGGTGCGCTGGCCTTGCAAGGCGGGCCTCTACCTTGAGAGTGAGGGACCATAAACCTAACGCAGTGGCCTTAAAACTATCCTATACTATCTTGGGGTTCCTTGTTATGATGATAGAGAATTTATTTTTTGGGGGTTCCTTAGTATAATTATAGTTAAATGTACACCAAAACCCTATTCTAATGGTTAAGGCCCCTACAGTTTTCTTCTTCGGATGACAGGCTGCGGAGGTTTGAACCAGGTCGTTCGGGTTGAAAAGTTTTAGGGTTTAGGGCTTATACCCCGGTAACCAGCGCCGGTTTATAGGAACAGGAGGGTCCCTTTCTTGTCCGGGATTCGGATTTGGCCTGTTAGGTGGTTCCTAAACCCTAAACCCTAAACCGTTGATTATGCACCTTGTGCCCGATGGGCATGCATAGTACACTTAGACTTCTTGGACCCTCAGTTCTTTCAGGGCCGTGCTTTGGGCAATGTAGCTTGTAGGGAGCTTACGCAGCGATTGGGATGAGGGCCGCGGTTTTTTTCGGGTGTCGATGTTCGGTTGTGGGTTTAGGGTGGTTGAGGGTTTAGGGTTGAGGGTTTAGGGTTTAGGGTTTCAATGAGAGCATTGGCCGGAGAACCACAAGGACCCATGACGCACGCCTACAGGCTGCACACCCTCGGTCCTAGATGAAGTTTCTTAATGGTACCTTTAAGGATTGCTTTAAGGGTGTTCATTTAAAGGCCCTTTTAATGGTCCCTTTAAGGGTTCCTTCAAGGGTTTGCTGCTGGTACTCGACGTATATTTGGCTGGATGTGAGCCTTGTATGCGTAGACGATCAAAGGTGTGTGTAGCACCTGGTGGGGATCATACTCGCAAACCCTAAACCCTAAACCCTAAACCCCCAGATTCAGGTTATAACGGAGCAAGAGCCTCATGTACCAGCTTGAAGCTTCGAAGCTTGTGGAACCTGAGCTACTTCCTACCGACTCCTGCTAAAATTTCTACACTCCAGATATCCCCAGATCCTCCATGCACCAGAACAGAGACATCCCACACATCTCAATCCACTAGGCCGGAACCCAGAGAACCCAATACCCCGGAACTAAGGAAGATACCTTAAATCATAACAATAAGGCCCCTATAATTTAAGGTAGAATTCCTCAATTAAGGTGTATTGGGCTCTCTGGGGAACGATCCTGCAGACGCAACTGGGCTTCTTCTGCAACCTCTTCCCCCAGTCAGCGCTAGCCATGTCAGGGTCGGAGAGCACGCAGATCATTACCCCTACTAATAGGCTCCTTAGTAGTTCCTTTTTGGGATTACCTTAGAGGATTCTAAATATAAACCACAAAAAGGAACTACTTAGGAGCCTATGGGTAGTCATTTCAAGGTCGGAGAGCACGCAGACCATTACCCCTATTCTTGAAGTGTCTCCCTGCGTCCGCGGCGCGAAAGCCTGTGAAGCAACGAGATGAGCATCGACATCATAGCGGCCGTCTCAAGCAATTCTCATCTTCATCTCAGTACGTCACCATCGCCCTCATCACCTTCGGTGAGGTGGTTTAGTGCCTACCCATAGGCCCCTATAAGTAGCTCTTTTTTATGGTTTAGATTTAGAATCCTCTAAGAAATCCCAAGAAGGAACTGTTTAGAAACCCTAAACCCTAAAGCGACCCTATGGGTAGCCCCATGTTTTTTGTGGCTTTTGTTTAGCATCCCATAGGGTAATCCCAAAAAGGAACTACTTAGAGGCTCCCAAGCGACCAACCTGCATGCTCCGACTGCGAGGTCGGGCCCTGCGTGCGGAAGAGGTGGGAATGCCGCGTCTTACGGTGGATGATCTAAACGGGTTTAGGGTCCATTACTTGGGGTTAGGGTTTAGGGTTTAGGATACCTTAAGGGCCCTAAATCACGGGAATTATGGTATATTCCTTATTATGGGTGATGCAGGATTTCTATCATCAACCATAGGATTAAGGGCCAGGCTTCAGTGAATATTGATATAGGGGATTACCGATTACTACAATTCCCGGTTTCCTTAGCATATTTTTAGTCTAGCAAACCCCAAAAAACCCAGTCTAATTATGCAGGACCCGACTATGGATCCCTTCTAGAACCCTTTAAAGAACCCCTCTTGGAGCCCCCCCCCCCCCTCCCCCCCTGAAGGCCCGTATAAAACATACTTGTGCTTACCCATAGGCTGCATGGGATCTTAGAAGGTGATCTCAAAAAAGAAACCATAATGCAGCCCTACTGTTGATGACATAAATCCTGCATTGCCTTAAGGACCCTAAACTATGGGAAAGACTCCTGGAAACTCCCCAAGCTCCGTGGAGACTCGGGGAACCCTGCTCGGAGGTTCATGCGTAGTTGTATAAGGTTCCTTTAAAGGATCTATACCCATAGGCTCCACAGTAGTTCCTGTTTGGGGGTTACATTATAGGATCCTAAACATAAACCACAAAAAGGAACTACTATGGAGCCTAAGGGTAATTATAAAGGATCGTTAAGGCGTCTAAACCCCAAAAACCCGCAACCCGAAACCCTAAACCTTTCTATAAGGGCATTAGACGGGCTCTACTTCGGGGGTAGTCATAAGTAAGGCTGAACAGCAGGGTAGCAAAAACTATGAATCGTATTAGGGGACTTCGAACCCTACTTGTATTACCCATGCACCTTCAAGTAGGACCCATGTTTCGCGGTTTAGGGCTTAGGGTTAACATGAATGTTGCAGGCCCGAGCTAAACCCTAAACCCTAAGCCTGTAGAGATAGGGTTTCGGATTCAGGGACGAGGCTCTGGCGCTGTTTGGCATAAGAATCCGCCAAAAAAGTCCGCAACCAAACGGCCTTAAGGAGCCTGGTTCCCTGCTCCCAACCTTGAAGCAGACTCGCCATGCAATTCAAGTCTAGGGTTTAGGGTTTCAGGATTTAGGGTTTAGGGTTTAGGGGTCAGAGTCTAGGATCCAGACCACATCCATGGATCCCAAAGCCGAGCTTTTTATCCACCTAATTCCCAAGATGTTCTGCCCTTCGCCTGCGATTTCAGGGCGAATTTGAATGGCACACCCGCAACGACACGTTCAGCAACTTCGTGAACGTTCCGGGCATGAACAGTGGGGTAGGTTATGGTGGTACGGATCCTTCCCTTGAGTCCTGATGATCATGGTTGCCGCAACGGGCTTCGTTGCGAGTGCTGTCAGTTGCTGCTTCTCTTCAGGGTTCAACCCTAAGGGTCCATGTACCCAAATAGCATATACTTTGCCCTCCAAGGTACCTATATAGGGACTACTTTAAGGCCAAAGTATATACTATTTGGGTACATGGACCCTTAGGGTAAGGCTTTCCATGATGCAGGTTTTCGATCTGGTCCGTTGTGTTTCAGTTGCACTGTGGGCTTGTGTGTGCCACGCGTAGGCCCGGCCAGAACCTATATACCACCCCACACCCGTCCCAAAAGAATCACTTCAACTTTTATTTGAATAGGATACCCTCTGATGCTCTAAGCCCTGAGCCGTAGGCCTTAAAGCCTAAACACTAGACCTTAGACCCTAAGTCCTAAGCCCCCCCCCCCCACCCCCCCAAGTCCTAAGCCCCATCGTAGCGAAGGAACTCTGCCGAGTCTCTGGGCAGTGGGTTCAAAGGCCTAAGAGGAAAGTCGACATTGCAAGGTCAGATCCCAGACCTTCCAACCTAAAACCCTACACCCTAAACCCTATCCCAAAGGGTCCCAGGTTCTGTTATGGGGCATACCTCCCCAAGTCATAGTAGTAATTCCTAATATATAAGCCGTATACATTCTACCATATAGGTACTTTGGACCCTCTGGGTATATCCTAAACCCCATACCTTCTAAACCCCAAAACCGGGGCGAGGGGCCTGGGGGTTGGGGGTGGAGTGGAAAATTTGCTCGAACTTCCGGGTCCCTGAGTAGCTGCGCAGGTTCGCTTTTCTCTTTGAGGGTTTCGGGTGTAGGGTTCAGGGTTTACCGTTTAGGGTTAAGTGAGGTTCGGGTTTATAGGGTTTAGGGCATAATCCTGCTGATAGAGAGGTTGAGCTGTCGTGGGTCAGGGAGCTCAGCAACTAGCTCGGGGTTCTTTATGATGAATATCATGCCGTTTAGGACATTTTTTCTTGGGGAACGTTGTTTACAAAACTTTCTTCTGCTGATACTTCCGGTTTGGTTCTCTGTTAACTTAGCACCATGTGTGCTGGCTTGTTTGAGCGAAGCGGCTGTCTTGAGAGTTGGAAGGTTGCAAAGTAGCGTGCAGAAGTAGGAGTTCAAGTCAACAAGGGTGATGAGGACATTTCATGTCTACACCACCCTCAAACTGTAAACGCCACACTGCCCAACACCCTACTTCTACTTTCGTCTGAAATCTGTTGCTTCTCCTCCATAAACCACAGGCCGGACGCGCCGGCGTTTAATTTCCCAACCCTACTCAGTGCTCTTGGCGGTCAGGCTTGATGCAAAGGCGCGATATGCTTCCCTTGGAAAATGTGTTTGCGTGCATAGTGGGGTTTAGAGTGGAGTTTAGGGCCAAGTTTAGGGTGTTTGTGATTTTCTTAACTGCAAAACATTCAGTGAGTGGTTTCGCAGTCCCGCAGTGCGACCTGGTGGAGCCCACGCCCACCCAAAGCCCTACAGCCCAGGTTAGGGAGGACTACAAGCCCTTTATCATGGACAAGGTTGCGAAAGCTGAAACAGAAGCTCGGCTGTGTTCTATGCAACAAGACAATGCGCACCATGATTGAGACCTATACGACCTACCTTCGCGGGGCTTGGGGTACTGAACTCAAAGCTGGTTCTTCTTCTCGCAGGTTTGGGAATTTGTGAAGAGGGTTGTTGCCTTGAGTCATTGAACTAAGAGGTCAGGTATGAGGCTTAAAGTGCAGGTTTTCTGCAGTCTTCGTTTCGGCTCAGAAAGGACTTGACATACGTGGCTCCAAGTTAGCCGACATTCCTCATCCTCGGTTGTGGCCTTCTTGATGCTTTGATTGTCACTACCCATAGGCCACTAAGCAGTTCCTTTTTGTGGTTTATACTGAGAGACAGGGCATGAAACCAACCCTGAAAGCCGAATGCCTTCGGCAACCTTAAACACACATGTATACAATCAGTGTGTATATATATATGTACAGATGTTAATATGTATGTATGTATATGTATATACATACAAACACGCACACACATAATCTATGATGTATGCATACATGCATGTATGCATGTATGTATTTGTGTTGGTCTGTTTGTCTGTCTGTCTGTCTGTCTGTCTGTCGGTCTGTCTGTATGTATGTATGTTTGTATGTACGTATGTATGTATGTATGTATGTATGTATGTATGTATGTACCTATGTACTTAGGTATGTAGG
>CAJNJA010029320.1:675-31128 GCA_905231915.1 Symbiodinium necroappetens
TCAATGTTGATGACGCAGATACGTGATGCAGGATTTCGTCCATTCGCCGACATGCCCTTTTTAAGAGCGGCTTGGCATCAATACTAAGATTCAGGGTTTGGAAGGGATGGGCCATAATCGAAAATCGATGCTGAATTTCGTCCATCAGCAGAATGACAATGACAATGTTGCTCCCTGTTGCAGCTGTTTTCCTGATACTTGTCAGACGCTCCCACTACAAAAGTCTCGCGTTTTGTGGGCTTTTCGAACACAATTTTCAAAAATGAACGCACAATTCAAGCAAGAACGCAAGGAAAACCACTGTAAGTACGACGCTGTCGCAGAAATCACACTAGAAAAAAAGAACAAGACTATGGAAACATGTCAATGGGCAAAACATGCTCTTATTCACGAAAACCATATAAAACTCGACGTTTTCAAGCCCGTGACAAAAAGTCAATAAGGAAGCGACACACCGTCCGCGGCGGCAGACGTAACGCCTACCTTGCTGTTACTGTTGTTGTTGTTACTGTTGTTGTTGTTGGTGGTGGTGGTGGTGGTTGTGGTGGTGGTGGTGGTGGTGTGGGTTGCTGTTGGCGATTGTTGCTGTTGTTGGTGGTGTGGTGGTGGTGTTTTTGTTGTGTGTGTGTGTGTTCGTTTGTCTGTGTGTTGCCTGTTTGCTTGTTTGTTGTTTATGTTTGTCTGTTCCTTCACCCAAGTTCGTTCGCTCTTTTTGTTTGTTCGCGTGTTGTGTTTTTCTGTGTGTTCGGTTGGTTGGTTGGTTGGTTGGATTTGTGTATTGGCTTGTTTGTGTTTGTTTGCTTGTGTGTTTGATTGCTTTTTGTTTGTTGGCGTGCTTGGTTGCTTGGTTGCTTGCTTGCTTGTTTGTTGTTTTTTTGTGTTTGTGTGTTTGTGTGTTTATGTCTGTGTCTATTTGTGTGTTTGTTCGTGTGTGTGCGTGTGTGTGTGTGCTTGGTTTTGTGCTGGCTTGCTTGCTTGCTTGCTTGTTTGATTGTGTTTTGTTGATTCTGTTTGTTCGTTCGCGTCCGCGTGCGCACATGCGCAAGCTCGCACGCGTGTGTGCGGGCGGGTGGGCGGGTGGGTACTAAGCAAAAAGCGCTGCATTCTAGAAAGCTGCAAGGTAGGGGAAGCTCCGCAGGGATGTGTAACTGCATTCGGGCTCATGACTCATGTAACCTTTCCAAGACACAGCCCAAGAAGGGGGCTACTCTTTCTCAAGCATGGGAGCCACATCTCAAAATGCCGTGACTTGCGTTTGGCTTACGCCGCCTTATTCAATCAAACCTACGGAGGCTACTGCTTGTCTCACTTGCTACCAGTTTGTTGTCATGACTCCTTCGTCTGACGATCAGTCTTGCCAGTTTCATCGTTGGCTACACTCACTGTTGCTTTCACACTGGTTACCGTGGCGACTGGTTCTGACAGTGATCTTTCCTTGTTCTGACGAGCGTTGCAATCTCCGTCTACAGCTTCGGTCACCAAAGTTATGTCATAGCTTTTGCACGTTTGATGACAATTGGGTTGTGGCGATCAGAAGCATGCCCTGTAGCTGCTAAGGAAATCTACAAGTACTACATGCATTTCAGGAACTTTGTCAGCTACCAAGAGAAGGTGATGCTCGGCAGACGGAAGGTTCTGTTCTTAAGTGTGGTATTGCCCGGCATTGCACAGTGACATGTCAACGTGCAGCTGCCACGTGTGCCTGGAGGTTTATTGCCAATGATGTCTGGTTGGGTGCGGGTTTAATAAGTATACGGGACAAAGTGTAAAATTAAAACACAAAGGTTTCCAGCACGACCGTCCCACTCGGACTTCGTGAGAAAATGGCAGTCGGACAGTGGGAACGGGAATGTGGAAAAGCGTCTCATTGTGTGAGAGGGCTCTTCTTCAGGAATTCAACTTCGGGCTGGTCTTGGGACTCGGGGATCAAGACTTTTTTTCGACAGTGGCCGCTGTGAATGCGTTGATCAGCTAATGTGGGAGAATCCACAGCGATCTAAGGAACGCAGAGGAAGAAGGCGCCGAGGGTGATGTGAGGGTCTGCAGTGCCGTAGCGACCTTGAAACTCCTAAGCATATGCGGCCCCCTTGCTGTAAGCGAGTCCCTTGTTGCGCTGCGGCTCCGACTGGCCCAAGAATCCTTCAAGGCTACCCTACCGAGCAAATGCTTCCGACACACAAGCATGCACCTTCTGCTAGGGCAGGAGCTGGACCGCGAGAAAAGGGAGCAGCTGCTTGCCCGAACTGCAGGTAGGAAAGCCATCTTGAGTAGCCACTGGGAGAACTGTACATTTGTTGGACTAATATTTCTGGATCTACTTTGGAAAGTTTGAACTTCTTTTGGCCCGGTTGTTGGAGAAGAGATGTGAGTATCTGGGGTCCTCTGAAACGACGCAGGCAGATACCACAAGACACAGGAAAACAGGCAAGAGCTGAAATCCTGCACATGTTCGCATGCAATAGTTTCATCACACTACAGGCTTTGCGCTGCAGAGACATCGTTCAAGCTGTTACTCACACGACAACCTCGCCAGCACGGTAATCGGCACGTCTAGCAGGACTAAGGAACACCCAAGCAACTCCCATAAGTGAAGGATCACCTGATCGCTTGAGTCCTTACTTCCACATGTAATTACAGACCAAGGTGTGGGTGGGTGTGGGCGTGGATGTGTGGGGTTTGCTCTGTGCCACATCAGGGTTCCCCTTCGGAGATGTTGCAGGGTCTGCGGATTGAAATTGGTCATCCTGGGCCAGTGATCCAAACCATGTACAGATGCATTTGCAGTCTGTGTTTTCGTATTTGCATGATGCTCACATGTCATAACAGGTTTCGAGGACGACTTCTTTCCACAGCAATCGAATGGTCACTGTACATAGATGGATCACAAATTCCGATGTGCGATGTGCTTCCTAGTGGCGAGTTGTGGGTCACGTATCCTATTTGACGTCCGAGTTTAATTAGGGGGGATCAACAGCAGGTGTTACGAGAAAGGCCTCCGGAGATTCGGTCGTGTGGACCTCTCCAAATGTTGTGTAAACCATGTTGTGAGAAGCAACAGCATGCATGTAAGCCAATGTAAGCTGTGTCGAGCCACGGCAGGGATTGAAAAGATAGCTCAGCGTAGAATTTGTACAGAAAGCTGTCGGGCAGAAAGGCGGCTCATGAGCCAAGATGGGTTGTCAACGAGAGGAGATCCCTAGAGCCTCAGGATTATTCGCGAGAGGACGCTTGAGCTGCTGAATGAGTTCTTGTACAAGTCGCTGAGACACTTGCCGAGAAGTAGCAACTCGGGATTTGGAGTTCAGTGAGTAACAAAGTGACATACGGGGAGACTCCGATAACTCGAGTCCATGTTCGGATTGATTAGCTAAGTGGTAGGTGAGCCACACTGCGATTGCTTTCATGGTAACAATGATAACTTTCGGTTCCATGTAGATGGACCCTGTTGGAGTAGTCTGCAGGAACACTGTGAGCTCAGCATATCGAGATCGTGCTGTCCTCGAGTAAGCTGTGACCAGGTGCTGGAAGGGTAAGGTGACTGACTCACTCATCCATGTCTACGAGCAGTCACATATAATACACCTGCGTTCTAGTCAGGTCCGAGCCATTCTGCGAAAATCTGAATTTAGGTGTAATCTCAAGCCCTCGTGCCACAGCCCTGGTGTTGCGTAAGACATGAAATTTGGACGTGAATCCGTGGAAGGCCTCCAGCTCCAGGTTTGGGGGACATGTTGCTTTTCACCCCACGCAGCACCCGCAGCACCGAGGCAACCTCATCGCGTCTTGCTTGCACTTGGGTTGTGAAGCTGTTTAGGCGTTGGGAAGAAAAGTTTCCCCGGATCCTGCTATAGCCTGGATACAGTAAGGGTCACAAGTTCTTAAGCTTCAACTTGCCAAGATGCGAACCTCGCCAGAGAACCGATAAAGGCCACAGAGACGTTTTTTCGTCTCCGGAATTACCACTTCCGGCTTGACCTCTAAGTTAAAGGCGCGGGCACTTGGTTCGCAGACTGGTTAGCACCCTAGCACCAATCCCTTTACTGGAAGTCTCATTAAGTCTTCCCTGTCACGCAAGAAGCATCGAGCTTCCAGTAGTGACGTACATGGGCATGTAAGCATGTGTGTGTATATATATATATATCATAGATGTTTGCCTAGATGTGTGTATGTATGTATGCATGCATGCATGTACGTGTTGCAACTATGTATGTATGCAATCATGGATACAGACAGACGGACAGCCAGACAGACAGACGGACTTGAATGCAGGTATTCATGTATCCATCCATCCACGCATCGATTAGTTCTTGCATTTCGTGCGTTTGTGCAGGCAGACAGAGACAGACAGCCAGCCAGGGAGGCAGGCACGCAGACAGATATGTACATACTTGCATGCACACTTAAGTATGTCTGTATGTTATGCACGTATATGCCGGTATGTACATAATATGAGAAATGAGGTATGAACTTTTTGCATAGACGCAAGAGTATCGGTCGTTTTTGCCCCTTGTACAAGCGTTAATGGTGTTTAACGGTCTTCAAGAATGGTGGGGCATCCCTTGGTTTAGAAAGCCGCAGATCTCTGTCTGAGAAGCTTGTAACAGTTGCTTAGCATGTCTCATACTCTGAAGTTGCTTTTCCTCCTCGATCGATTCCTTTAAGCTCTGTCGGGGCGAAGAACTCGGATCAAAAACATTCGACTCCTGGGCACAAGGACGTCATTGTGCGTGCCTGCGTGCGAAATCGGTGCTGGATCTTGGTAGAGGGCGGGCCAAACGGCCACACGTCTGCGCTGGAGGGTTCATTTGAGGATTTCTGAGGATGAGCACTCCGCCTTTTGCGTCAGTTCACTGGTGATCTGATCTGTAGGAGGGCTGGTCATGGACCGTAGCTGTGGAAGCTACCATGCACGGGTGATGCAAAGGGGTTCAAGATCTGCCAGATGCCAGACAGCATGCAGGGTGCAGAAAAGAATGGAGTAGGCAGTATTCCCCGTCATTGGCGAGACCCCCACATCAAGAGCAAGGCATCTCTCGACAGTTTGTGTTGTGGTTCTTCTTGACTTGCCTAAGCCCACATATGCACCTCCGCAGCTTCTTTCATCTTGGCGAAGTCACGTCGCGGACACTTCGCGCCGGATCAGTTTTTGCAGAACCTCTCGCCAAAGCCCGCATCACGAGCACGTCGTACAAGTGCATGCATGTGCATGATGCCCATGGATGCTCATCCCACGTTGTCATGTCCCGGCAGTCGTGAACACGGTGATGCAGAACTGTCCATGAGACTCGGCAATCGGCATGCAGACGAGCCAAAAGTGCGCGCGATGCGGCCCCGTAGCTTGCAAACGCCTGTTCCATGACTCCATCATTCCATCCTAGAAGTCACTGACATGTAGCTCAGCTGTGCTTCGCTGTCGGAGACCAGCAATCTGAGTGTGACAATCTGCTTGTTTGTTGCAGAAGTTGCCACGAGACGCGCAGAAAAAGCCACCACGCCACCCCGACATCCCTGAATCGGACTCAGGCGGTCTTCTGCTGCTGAAGCAGGCCGCGGAGCGCTGCAACGAGCGGCCCACGGTTTTGGTGCTGGCGTCTCGAGCCCATCAGGAAATGGGATTCAGGGTCCAAACCGCTTTTCTGGATCCATGTGGCGAGTGTTTCCGAAGATAAGTATGAAGGATGCTTCCTTCGGCATCCCTACATGGCATGCAGCCTTGATACACCCTGCACCCTGCTCCTGCTTGCAGTTTGAAGTATGCGGGTCCCTACTCAGATATGTTGACACCAGGTTCCCCGTCAGAAGCTTACTGCACGGGCTCTTGGCTGATAGGCTTGGTAAACAACACCATGTCATGGGCTTCACCAGCAAGCTCCGTGTGGCTTTGACTTTTAAGTTCGTGGGAAAAAAGAGCTTGCAGGAGATAAAATTAGCGTTTGGTGAACTGGGCCTGAGTGCTGGTGAGGGCTGAGGAGTCTGCCCAAATTCCTAGGGCCTAGGGTGCGGACTATTCTGAAGAAACCTAGATACACAAACCCGCATATATACTCCTGGATTCCCATAGGGCAGCCGACTGGTGACATTGAGGTAAGCAATGCTGAAGAAGCCATACCAACCCCGCCGACACGATCGAGACCACGTCTTCCCGACCCCCTACAGACTTTCATGCAGCTAACGTAAACAAGGCAGCCAACCCGGTAACCCTGATGTCCGTAGGCTCGAGCATGCAGTTGGCCAAGGACAGCCTCAAGAAGAAGCGCTATCCGCAGCTTAGATGAAGTGTGTCCACAGGCCGTAGATTGGATGTCCTCGAGGTATCTTTTAAATGCTCTGCAGCCTGGAGATCTTGTACAGTAGCACATGGGCTGAGAAGAACCGGGGTGGTTACAAGTCCCGTGCAGACCTGCTCCTTGGCTTTTTGGCCAGCTCTGCACCCATCCACGTTGAAGCACTTGTGACATAATCCAGTCTATCCTAACCATGCTGCTGATGATCGAAGAGGGAAGATGGAGCAGATGTATTGCACGGATATAAGAAATAGCGAGCAGGGGCCGCACATCCCAGATCGGATGTGATCCGGGATCCAGGAGTTCAGTTCAAGGCCAGCTTGGCACGTGGGCTGTGCTGAGTACAGGACCTCGAGCATAACGAACTGCTACTTTTAACTGGCAACTGGACACCCAATCCGAAACAAGCAAAAGAGTTCCAAGACCTTGTAAGCGTCCGGTCCTTACCAAGCCGAAGTCTGGTCGCGAAACTGTCAGCCTCAGATATCTGAAGCTCCCAATTGAAGACCATGGCCACTCCAATCCGCACCCACGGGTCAAGGTATAGAGAAGTCAAGACATTTATCGAGGCCGAGATGACTCTAAAGCATTTCAGGAATCAGGTTCATGTTGGTTTTGGGTCACGAATTTGTCAACACTACAGGTTATCCCGGGCTCTGGGTTCAGGGCTGCCGTGATCTACGGTTTGCAGTCCATGCGGCCTGGAGATCATGAAGGGCTGAAGGTTTGCAGTGTTGGTGGTTTTGGCTCGCTCCGCGGTTTCATGACAGAGTTGCACGCAGTTGATAGGATCCGATCCTCAATTTCTGCTGTGGCACGCTCGCTTTAGCAGTCTCGGTCAAGTTGACTTCAGGGGTGCACGAGTCTACAGAAGTCCTTGTTTATGCGAAAGACAGGCCAGCTTGCGAAATACTTGGGAATTCGGGGTCTTTGGCAGTGTCTTGCGGCACAGCAACAGGGGGATAGTGTCTCGTCCATCATGCTAAGCTCAGACTATCAAGCCTGGTCTATTCAAAGCTGCTTCGGGGCTCTCTACACTCTTCTCTCGTCTTGAATGTGGGCCGCTCCAGGAGATCAGACTATCATTGCCTTGTTTCATTGCTTCGCTCGTGTGTCATTGCATTTTCAGAACAGCGGGACACATCACTGTGTGCGTTTTGCCACTCGGCTGCTTGGGAAGGAAGAAAAGGAACTGCAGAGCAAGTTGAAGGCAGGCCGGGGGTTTCATCGAGCACCCAAACCCTGCACTAGAAACCTACGCCTCGGATGAGTTGGATTCTGGCTATGGTTTGTGGGCACCACATCCGCATCCTAAGATGGTATCCTATTCTAATCCCCTTTGGTAGGCCTTGCGACTTTGTTGTTCAATGCTGTTCGCTTTTTCTGCGAGCTGCCTCTCTGAATGGCAGGGCAGGAATGCTGCTTGGTGCGACCCTAGCATGATTAACTGATTAACTCTATTAGAAGGAAGAGGCTTCTGTTCAAAATGGCATCCTTTGACCTATCTCTGATGTTTCAGGGTTGGAACAGAGCGTTCGCGTGGTGGGTATGCCGGGCGAGCAGAGCTCGCGCACGCTGTGAGCGTTGCCAGGGCTTTGCGCGCAGAAGCTGCAACAATTGCTGATGCCTCAATGCTGGCACGGCTCGAGCATCGACAAAGTCAGACGCAGCAGAGTTGTCGTGTGCTGTGTCGACAAGTAGAGGCATGACTCCGGTCAGCACGACAACTCCAAATCAAGTGCGACAGGTTCTCACCTGTACAGGCGGCAGCCAACTGAGGAGGAAGTCTTGCAGACCTTGTCCCCACTGGGAAGCTGTCGCAAACGAGGAGTGGAGCGGCGGCAGTTGATGACCGCCAGTAGCGGTCCAAAAAGCATTTCTGGTTGGCTCCGGGGCTCAACAGTTTTTTGCGCCAGCCCTGAGGTGCAAACGCTAGAGCAGCTCGCTCTGCGTGGTGCCAAGCCAGACAAGGTGCTCCGGTTTGAATGCGGAGTGCACGGAGGTATTGCTATGAACTTCGAATCGTTTAGGCAGGCTTTGCGGATCGCAGATGTACAGAGGTTGGCATTAGCATATTGAGGTTTGGGGTTCCAGTAAAGCCAGATGGGAAGCACGTGTCTGTGTGCAAGAATCCACTATATAATCCTAGCAGTCTAGAGCAACGAAGATCCATCAGACATTCCTTTGTGCGACCAGGCCAGTCCTGTGTATTGAGCCAGTGCCATTAGCCATCATCACCAAGGCATCGTGAAAAGTAGGTGCATTCTTGGGCTGGTTACGTTTAACACAGTCCCTTGATCTTGACTTTAGTCGAGAAAGAGTAACCATCCACGGCAGCACTCGCAAAGCGATCAAAAACCATTTACAAAGCAACATTGCCTCAGGGCCGGTTTTGGTTCGACTCGGATCACATTCCGGTCATTGCAAAAGGTGGAGGCGCACTGCACTCTACAAACCAATCGCGGGCAGTCGGGTTCAGATTCATTCGAAATTGAATCCGAGATCTTCAGTCGCTGCTATCCACAGAACACATCCATTCAACATTTCAATCACGTCTTCACTTCACCAAAACATGCGGCATTCGCTGCAGCACTCCTAAATTCATTCTGCGCTCACTCGGCGGCCTCACTTCATGCCCTTGGCATTCCTGCGGAGCACAATCTCTGCACCAGGCTGCAGTGCATTGGCGACCTGGGCGATGGCAGTCGCAGAGAAGGGCGACCATTCGAACCATTCGGCTCATTCGGCTCGCCATCGTCATCCTCATACAAATCATCCCAGGCAGAGTCCACCGCCATAGCTTTGCACCAGTGGCACAAAGGTGTGGCCCATTAGCCTCCATTCCAAGAGGCCAGTCCCATTCAAGGTTGCCCTGCAGAACCATTCGATGGCCTCATCCAGGCACAGCAAACACTTCGGCGAGAACACAGTCATGTTGTCATCCAAAGGCACTCGGAGGATGCCCATGCTGGCAATCGACTCCGCCGGCAGTGTCCAAATCCATGTGTTGCCATTCTGACCATTCGCCTCAAAAGTGAGTTTCGTCACGAACCAGTCAGTTCCGAGGGATGTCCTTGAACCTGAGGGCCGCGCCTTTCCACTTGTCCTCAAGCTCCGACTTGGGTGGCTCAGAGGGTTTGTTCTTGCCCTTGCCTTTCCTTTTCCTTTCTCCTTACGATTCTTTCCAGCTCCGCTGAAGCGCACTTCCTTCTCAGAATCCCAGCTGCCCTTCGGAATCCCCGCCGGCCCATCCATGGTGGATAGTTGAACTCCAGGAACGGTGCTCCAGCCATCTACTTTGGAGCCCTTGCCTTTCCCTTTGTTTGTCCTTGGCTCGTCCTTCTGCTTGTGACTGTACTCGCACTGGTCACCCTTCAGGCAACCCCTCTTCGAGTTCAGGACACGGCAAGGGAGGCTCTTCTCAGCTCCTTTCCCTCGGCTCGGAGGCCGGCTCGGGCGCCGACGATCGCCAGAGCCAGCGGCTCTGACGAACGTATTACGGCCCCGCTCCTCTTCCTTTTTCGCATTTCTGGCTGCCCCCACCAGCCTCTTCTCATGCGAGAACCGTCATTTATCGCCATGCTTACAAGACCCATGGTCTCGCATATCAAAGCATCCTTTCCGCCTAGTGGTTGAGGGGTTCTGAGCTTGTACGGCGTCAAGCTGCTCACGGTCCATTTTCCCGGCCTTCGCCAACAACTTTTTCTGCTTCGCTGACAACCCCGTGCCTGGGGACACATTAGCATCCTCCAGGCCACGAAAGGTAGGGAAACTCGTGTTCTGCAGTGCCTTCAGCCCGGCTTTCATAGATTCGTATTCCTTGAGCACTTCGTGAGCTTCCTCCCAGGTAGCACAGCTCCGAAAAGAGGTGCCCCCAGCCCGTCGCTCCGGTACCTTTTGTCCCGCCGAATCTCATTCGAGAGCTCCGGGCCTACTGTCTTAAGATACTGCAACAGGGTCTCACGAGCCGTCATTCCCACGGCTTCGCGCTCAGACAGCCGCTTCCCCCACGCAGTCTCCCACTGGTGGGCGGTCAGCCGTCCCTTGGACAATTGGTCCCTAGCCTCCAAAACCTGCAACCCGCGTTCCTCCTGAGTTTCCGAGAACAGCTGGTGTTTCGTCTTGATCTCCTGATAAACCTTCCCAGGGTCCGACTTCACTGTTCCGTTGCTCGGACCTCGCTTGTACAGCAGGTCGTAGGACTTCAAACGATGTTGTCGCAGACATGCCCGGAGGGTGATCAGAACTTCCAGGTCTGACATACCCTGCCCATCATTTGCTAGATGAACCGTCGACTCAAATTGGTCACAAAAGTCCATCACCGACTTATGGTCAGTGGAGTCATCATCCAGCACGGGCCAGGTAACCTTGGGCGAGATCTGGATGGTCGACCGAGGCTTGTCTCTTTTCCGGGACTTCTGCAGAGCCTCCACCGCAGCCTTGGTCTGCTCCGTAAGGGAAACAATCAGGCCTTCCGCCCCAGTAGGCGAGGATAGCCCTCCCAAAGCACCACTCAACAGGGAAACTGCTCCAGCTCGTCCTCTCAAGGGAGTCTGGCTCCGTAGGCTTAGCCTTCGCAGTCGCCACTTCCAACCCATTGAGGGCTTGCGACACCCCTGGCTTCGGAACTTCCTTAGCAGGCGACGGTTCGGAGCTGCTGAACAGCTTCTCCTTCTTTCCCGACAGCTTGCCTCCTCGTTCCTCCACCATGGTGAGAAGGGTCGAGAGGCGCACCTCCCTCTCCTCCTCACCATCCGCGCCATCCACAAGCTCTTGCGCGAACCGCATCTTCAGTTGCCATAGCTGTTCTTCACGGCCAAAGCCCTTGAGACCATCTTGGATCTCAGCCCTCATAAGAAGGAACGCTATCTCAGTCACGTCAACAAACTCACCATTCATGCGAGAAGCAAAGGGCAGCAACACCCGAAACGGTTCCAGCCCCTTGCAAGCTGCAAGCGCTCCACGAGTTCTCGGCTGGGTGACCCAGAGGGGCCCGCTCCAAGCCTCGTCGTCGCGGCCTCCGGCTTTTCTACAAGCAGCTCCTCTTCATCATCTTGTCTCCTAGTTGCCGTTCAGTTTCTGCTACTTCTGCTTCCTGCTCGTCCAGGTCGCGCCAACCAGTTCCATGATACCTCTCCATCATGCTCTTCCAAAAAGTTGACTCCTGCTTACTGGAGACGAACACCGGGTCACCCTTCTTCTTCGCAGGCCTCTTTCCCGGTCCAGCAACCATTGAGTCAGCGGCGGAGGCCAGGGACTAATCCCATCCTCAACCGCCTGCTCAAACGAGACTTCAGTACCACTCACTTCCCGGTCGACGGCAGCCATCTCACTGCTGACTGGCCGCAACATGCAGCTCGATCACGCAGCAACTGGCGAGATTTCCCAGAACAGCCCCCAACTGCGGCGTTCGAATCCCCGTAAGCACTCAGAGGTGAGGTCTCTAGACACAGCGTTGCAGCACGGACGTTGCCGTTTCTCTGCTCACTAGGGCACACGCTCAAAGTTAGGTGAAACGGCTCAAGTAGCGTACGCTTGGGCCAATACGTGAACAGAACTACGCACTCACAAAAAAAAACTATGCAGTTCACACAGCTCACTACGACTGCTACGAAGCAACTACGGAAGCTAGGCCCTCAGTGCCCTCACTCTGTATGTGTCTCTGTCTGGGTCTCTGTGTGTGTGTGTGTGTCTCTGTGTACCTCTCTGTGTGCCTCTCTGCGTGTGTCTGTGTATCTGTGTGCGTGTGCCTCTGTGTGTGTGTGTGTCTCAAGGTGTGTCTCTGTGTGTGTCTCTGTGTGTGTCTCTGTGTGTGTGTGTGTGTGTCCCTGTCTGTCTGTCTCTGTCTGTCTGTCTGTCTCTCTATCTGTCTGTCTGTCTGTCTGTCTCTCTGTCTGTTTCTGTCTGTCTCTGTCTGTCTCTGTCAGTCTCGGTCTGTCTCCGTCTGTCTGCCTGCCTGCCTGCCTGCCTGCCTGCTTGGCTGGCTGGCTGGCTAGCTGTCTGTCTGTCTCTCTCGCTCTCTCTCTCTCTCTCTCTCTCTCTCTCTCTCTATGTCCGTCTGTCCGTCTTTCTGTCTTGCTGTCTCTCTGCCTCTCTGTCTGTCTGTCTGCCTGCCTGCCTGCCTGTCTGTCTCTGTCAGTGTCGGTGTCGGCAGGGAGTCTCATTCTTCGGTCCTGGATGTCTTTCTCAGCAGATCTCGCAAATTACACTCGGACATGAAAGCTCGTATCTCCAGGTGCACGAGATTGCCGAGCGAATGGCGCTACAAAAATTGAAGGAAAGGGAAGATGACAAGCATGGAGGCCACATCCTCAAGAACTTTATAGCTACCAGTAGCTGCAATCCGATGTGGTGATAAGGTTCATTGATCCTGATGAATATCGCACGGCGTAGTTGGTTTTTTGCAATATTTTCAGAATGTTAATTGCAATGTATTCAAGATATTATTTTGCAGGGGCTTGTCAAGCTCGTTCCGAACAGTCTTCATCGGATTTGCAATTGCAGCAGTGTTGGGTGGAGGTGCGACCAATAGAATTGAGCAACCCTTTGAGGATAGGTTAGAGCCCGCATCGCATCTTTACAGTCTTCGCGATTCTACCGTCCCCCAACTTACTCACAGATCTTTGGCAAGCGTTCTTCTTTTTAGGTGTCAGGGAGTTTGATACCCAGAAAAATATGCATGCGAGACAAGAAGCACACCCCCTTGGATTACGGGCAGGATGGACACTGCCCGAGGCCCTGACCCAGTACCCCGAGCATTTTGGAAGCTGCTTCAGTAAATGTTAAGATGATGTTCGCTCCCTTCTCTTATGTTGCTATGCGGCAACAACCGTCTTGAACCCCGCATAGACCGGTACATGATACCACCTTTCCATTCCTTTGTTCAAACGCAAGATCTTCGGCCTATCTGCATCCGTCCAGGCCGAGTTCCTGCAGCCCGCCGGTCCAGCATAAAGTCGAAGAAGAGCCCCGTTCTGAATTTCATCTCGAAAAATTGACTGGAGTTCTTCTAGATTCCAGTAGGGGCACTGTCGAACGCAGGGTGCATGCAGGAAACATCAAGGTTGTGTGCGTGCCGCTATCTGGTCTGGTTTTTCGCGATTTAACTGTTTTCGTGTTGACCTACTCAAAACTTGCGGGACCCAAGACTAGGGGCCCATATGGCAACCCAGGGAAACGAGGGTTTACCGACATGTAACACACAGCGCCTTTGGAATTTATTCTCAGTTGCAGGTGTTGCCTCTTTTGAGATGTAGCTTGCGTGCAACGTGCAAACAGCAACTTTCAGCAGATGAATATCATTGTCGGCGTGACTGAGCATGTCAGATAACATGCCCAGATCATGATTTACTGGCACCGACCCGATGGCCCTGCCTGTAAAAGTTAGTCGCCTGAACGAGGACAATCTCAACAGTGTCGCTCGTTGTGGTGCGGGTGGGACCCACACTGCTTTTGGTCCGAAACTCTTTGACCAGTAGGATTTCGGATGCGGTCAAACACTTTGGCAGTTGTGGTGAGTGGGAGTGTCGAAGCTTCTCGCTTCATGTCTGAAGCGGTGGCATAAATCAAAACCGGGCACGAGCAAATTCATTCTTTTTGTATTGAGTATCATTGAAGTTTAGCAGTCAGCCTGCCAGCTGTTGCGCAAGAGAAAAGTAAAATACAAGCCGCATGCACCATCGCATGTCCATGATGATTTGAAGTTCAGTGAACGAATGTCCCTAGTTATCCGTACATTGAAAGCCCTTGACCCCGCCTGGCTGCAAGGAGCGAGCACTCTGGGGCGGAGCAGAAAAGCAAGGTGCTCAACATCAAGATTTTGCGAAAGTTTCTTCATAGGTGCCCATCAGGCATTACAGGAAGTGAGGAAGGAGTACACGAATGGGTTTACTGCTTGTTTTAGGGATGTGCCTGCAAGTTGAAAGAAGTGGCTGAAAGCCGCGCTGCAGCTCTACAGGCTGATGCTTCCTCTGCTGACTAGGAAACCTGCCATACATGAGTTTGAGCAAGTTAGGGGTTCTACCGGCTTGCCGCTTCTCGGCAACACACACGTTGCTGTGAATGCGGCCAAGGCTCATGTTCTGCCTTTGCTTGTTTCAACAGCACGAGCAGTGTCTTCAAATTGTACACCTGTCTGTCTATGCCGACGGGAAGGACTTGCCCCCGTGGGAACTTGACGATCAAATAAAGGTGGAGGAGCCGTGAGCGGAGAGAGAGGGTACATCAAAAGAGCCCATGCTTGCAGCGAGTCTGGTTCTTCTGCGCCAGGGCTAGTTCGATTCCTGCTCGACTGGCCTGCGGTGATGAGAAAGGCAGAAGTCTTGTGGCGAAGAGTCCCTAACAAAGGCTGGGCCCCTTTGTCTTCGACATAGAGCCAATCAACTTTATTCGGTTGCCGTTACTCACTGCTCCGTGAACACTTCGGCGTGGTGGACTCGTGCGCTCCGCTGCTCCGCCTTCGGCGTTGCTGCTCCGCTGCTCCGCACTCGGGGATAAGTCCGAAAGAACGAGAATGCCCGTTACTCATTAAAACATGCGCCCCATCAGTCCAAGCATTGAAGAGATTTTGGTTTGCGCACCCTCAGTCCACGCGTTGAAGAAAGTTTCTTTTTCAATCCGAAGCGTCCCGTTGGTGCTCGCATACCGCCGTCACTGCAAGCATGAAAGCGAGATATTCAGATGCGTCTACATTCGGTCAGCAGTCAGATGCACTGCCCAAAGACAACACTTTTGATTGACCACTGTTTGTAAAGCCCTGGACCAGGGAGGGCTGGTAACGTGCCAATGCCCTAAGACTCATAGCCCCGCAGCAAGCGCGACGTTCCCATGATGTTTCGAAGCGTTGCTGCTAGCAATTTGGACGTGTCCACCGTCAACATGATGGTAGTAAGAGCTGACGGTGGGACGCTTGCCATATCATGTGGGCAGCAAGAATAGTGATCATTATGCTGGCCATGATCATGGTTCCTAAGCCCTGCTGCGAGGGCTTAAATGCTGTACCTCAACTCAAGCAAACCCTACTGGTTACTGTACGATATAGATTTTCATGCACACATGCCAAGCCGCAATGATGAAATTGGTGGGTAGGAAGAGTCGCATCCCAGAACAGCCGGACGAAAGCTTCCGTAATCCATCGAGGTCCTCCGGGACGGGCAACGTGCTGCAGTAGACCACACTCTGGAATCCCTAAACCCTCAACCCTATCTAGTCCGCTACAAGAGCGGAGCGGAAGTCCAGGCCGCGAGCTTTCCGCAACCTTTCCTCAGGTTCTGCAGACAGCAAAGCCCAACTCGAGAATCTTGATAATTTATCGAAACTATCTGTAGGCTGCTCTGGATGTCTACAAGTCTTTGCAGGCTTGGAGATCTAGGGACCCCGACATCTTAGACTGGTTGTCGTTCAGAGGAGATCAAAGTCCAGAGCGCCATCATGACTGCCCTCGTGCTGGAGAACGCGCGGCCGATCAACCAGCCCATTGTGGACACACTGAGGCTGTGTCGGCCTTACAGAAACCTAGCTGAGGCGACACGAGACCTTCGTCTAGTAGGATGCATTGCAGAAAGCGCCTAGATCCTCCCGGTAGAGATGCCAGTTGCAGACAGAGCTACGACATGCTGCAGATCTGCGCCTTTCTGCGCTAGAGCTCTGAGGTGCAAGGACTTTCAGTTCTGGAACCCGTGTCTTGCTGCAGGAAGTTATGCTTTCCTGTCAATCGTTTGACAAGGTTCCTTGTTAGCTGATACTGTAGTAAGTAGGCGCTCATTACTCAGGCTGTGGTATTCCTGCACAGAGAATTTTTTCTCAGAGGCACGTTCAAGTACAAGTCGTGACAGCCAGAGGCCAGATTGCACTGATTGTGTTTCCGAACAACCCACGAGTGCCAATCTGGATTCGGAAAAGTGAGAGGTTCAGTACTCTGCGTACGTAGGTTTTGCTGCTTGATATAGCGTGTGTCTCGCTTCAAGGAAATTGGAAGAGGAGGGCTGGGCGTGCAAGTCGCACAAAGACCGGGATGCTGGAAAGGTTCGCTGGAACAACTGGCATTTCCGAGGAGGCACCGCAATTGGCACCCCTGGCGCATGAACTGATCGAAATCTTGGGACCTCCATCGGAGGGATGGTAATGACCGCTACTACAGTCGATGCAACCCGGATATCAAGCCAGAAGCAGGGAGCCTACCACAACTGACTTGTTCCTTCTTGGTTTGGGGTTTTGGGGCCTTAGCGCATTGTTGATTTTCTAGAAGGCTATAGGGCATTTGCAAGGGTTCCAGGATGGGGTTCCGTTTAAGAGGGTTCAGGACTTGAGATTTTGTTTTGAGGGGGTTGGGGCTTGCAATTTAGCTTGTACGACTGTGAAGAGACTCCGATTGTTTGTGGCATGAATGGCTGGCGGGGGCGGCTTGATTTGGAACTGGGCACCGCCAGACAGCCCACTTCGCAGCTAGGGGACACGTCGGGGTATGGGGGACAAAATCACTTCTTATCGTGGACATCTAGAAGCTGCTTCTGCGACCAATAAATGCGTCCGACGACAACACATAATATCCACTGCAGGTTGCTGCTATGACTCGCCATGTGCATGTGTCAAAACGTGGATGTGGTTCATTGAAGCCTTAAGGGTTCACTCTTCAGGTTTTGAAACCATGCGAAATGTTGGCCTGTTAGCTGGTTGTGATGCGGGAGTTCTGGGTGTATCCAGGCCCAATTGCGGTTTGAGGCTTATGGGGTTCCGGTTGTAGCAGGGACTTTCTCCCCGCCCTCGCCCAGCAGTGGCTGCTCATGATGCTGCATGTTTATCAGGGAATTGCCTTGCCGCTCCCCGTCTCGATGCAGGAACGCACTACATTTTCACCGATGAAGGCTACAAGGACTTGGTTCTGCATTGCCTGGGACTTACCTTGGCTCTGGCGCACACCGCAAAAAAAAAGAAGCAACAAACACCTGCTGGCCTGATTTTCGTCAAGCTTATCAGAGCACTGGCAGTAGATCTGCGCGTGCGACGAGTTCGGCGGTCCGAGGCCTTGCTCCCAGTGGCTGCATCTTCCTGGGAGGTGGTGACAGCTGCAAGAAGGACCTGGTGGTGAGGGAACATGATCCACTTGGCTTATTAGAACCACCCCGAAAGTGTCCTGAGGTAGGCTACAGTCGAAAGACGTGCGACAATAACAGCTGTAGTCTTCTCCCTCAGCAATGGCGGCTCCTTCATATGAAGCCTGCAAGCTTCTTGCCTCGAACGGGCAAAGAGCCCCGGTCATTCCAATTTGGTCGCAACTGCCATCAGAAACCCAACATCAGAGGAGGCTCCAATTCCTGTGGACAGATGTCTATGGGCTTTCGTCAGTTATGCGTGTTTTGCTACGTTTCGTTTTTGATATGTTATGTAGTTATGTAAACGTTTATGTTCGCATGGTTCTGGACATTGTAGCCGCTGCTGTTGTAACTATGGTGATTGATGCAGTAATGGCGACGACGGAGACAACAACGACTCTTGGATTATGACTCTGACTAATCCTGTTTCTTACTCCATCATCCTCAAAGACCACTGCTACTACAGCCGACGCGTCAAAAACTAAACAGCTACCTGAGCTACTTGCACAGATTCTATAGCTTTTTGTAAGTCTTTGCATCCCCTTATGTCACTGATTTGACTGCCATGTTGTCATAGAAACTTGAGGCTGCGAATGCTGCGAGAAGCCCATGGTCAGGGTTCCAATCATGTTTCCATGCTGACCTGTCCTCCCTGCTACGAGTTCTAAAGTCAGTTGTCAACGGTTTCGGAAAGCGGTTGGTGAACCCTAATCCTAGCAGGTTATTTCGTTTGTTTTTGCCTTTTGTCAGGAGCTCTTGAAAATGCTGGTCAATGGCCAGCCAGCCACTGCCCTGGGTTGTTGTCACCGAGGTCTTACGTAAAGGTTGAAATCGCAGCGAGAAATAACAGCAGCCCAGCAAGTAGCGACTGTTTCATGTTCCGGTCGCCAGAAAACAATCTCCAACTGTGTTGGATTGCCACGGGACACCAGTGGCCTCTCTGTCTAACATCCTGAACTTGAAGATGTCAAAAGTTTGTCGGTGCTGCAACAAGCTACGTTTTCGAGATGCTGGACAGACAAGCTGTAGCAATAGGTACTGCAGGATGTTTGGACATACAACTCGGAAGTGGCATTTGGATACAGGTTTTCAGGCTCAGGAATTGGAGTGCAGGGCTTTTGGTGTGGGCACCGCCCGAGGGCTTCTACAGCATCGCCGCGAGCGGAGCTCTCGGGCAACTCCCAATGTGCCAGGTTGTCTGCTTGAGCAACACCGGGCGGCTCACTCAAGACTTTGATGCTGGGCTTGAATGGAGACGGTTAATCACTCCATATGGTTCTGCACGTGTCGGTCATGTCATGGTGGGACTGAAGTCGATTGCATCTAAGGTGAGATGCCGCTTGGCGGGCAGTGCTGCTGATTCCCCAAATCTACACACCATCTCGGTCCAGTCTCCAGAAATAGAACTCCAAGTCCAGCTAAACTGTTCGACTGCTCGCCTCTTCAACGGCCGCTTGGCTTTGGGTCCCCTAAGCTAGCATGACTGAAGCGCTTGCAATTCGATTTCGGTGTGCTCGTCAGAACACGTTCAGGTCTGTCGACGATAGTATGATGGAGCTCTCTTCACTCTTCCAGCCCACCGAGTTGCCAAGTTTGCGAATCTAAGTGTCCCAAAAGGTCGCCAGACATGCTGCTCCCCAGTTCTACATGCCTGAACGATTTTGGTTAAACATGCTGAAATGAGGTCACGAGTTCTTGTGTTCCCGACTCTTTCGATTGATGCTTGGGCAGCCTGCGAGGGGTTCAAGGGGTACGGGTGGGGTGTAGAGTAGACATGACTGTTATCTAAAAGATTCGGATCAGCACTCGCCAGCTTCCCAGTTCTGCGAGGCATGCGGCAAGCTAAGATTTCTCAACCCTTTAGCAGAGGGGAAACATCAGATGGAGATGTACTGTGCAGGGACGAAGGTGTGGCCGTTTTGGGACTTCACACAGCAAGTTGAGCAGGTCACTCGCGCCATACCGACACAGGAAGCAAAAACGGGAAACTCACGTGGTCGGGACGTCGTCCATACAGGTTAAGACGGCTAAGAGAACCCCTGCGACAGATGCCTTACGACCTCAGTATGTCGTAGCGCAACACAACATAAGGACCTGACCGTGTTATGCAGTTCTATGCCAGCCAAAACGAAAGCAACTTCAATGTGTCGGGTTTTAAATTGTAGTTCATGCTGTCCGAGTGATCCTGCTTGTTCAGCTGGCCATCATGATACATAAAGCTTCCAGATTAAATTCAAGCTGCTTCACTCAGACTTTTTCCTCCCGGGGCCATACATATCACTTTAAGTCTAGTTCGCCAAAGCTGCTCTATGGGAACTACTCACGGGATTCCTTCTTGTCCACACGTGTTGCGTTTGCACACCCCCTGATGAGGGCCCCAAGTATCACAGCTGCATCTCGCTGTTGTTTTGATCTCAGGGCAAAGATTGAGGAGGCCGCTTCGCTGCAGCAGTCGGAGGTGTGTCAGGATTATTGTGCGGGTACATGCTGGATGGTTGCGCATGTGAATGCATACGGAACTGCATTGCGAGCAGCACATAGACGTGGACTCTGCAGCAAACGTAGGCTTCAAGACAAGGTACGGCACGAGATAATGATGCTCACTGCAGCTTTGGTCAGTACGAATGGGTGAAGGTAAAGGAGACCAGTTTCGATGTGACACATTCTCAATGGTAAACTCAATCATTGGGATCCGGGCCCTGCAAAAAGCCGAGCCCACGATCTGCAAAAAGGCAACTAGTCCGCTCAGCCGCATCTTCCGCCCTTGGGTTCGAATGAAGCCTTTCAACTGGGTACAACCGTAGCTGTGGCAGCTCAGCACACTGCCATTCTGCCATGGTCTCACAGATCTTTTACACTGTAGCGTTGTTTATTCTGTGTGCTCTATACTTTCTAGTCGCGATTGTTATTTGGTATCCTACACCAACCACCATGATGTCTTGACATTTCTGCAAACTGCCCTGTGGCCTTCGGCCTCCAACCACAACTTGTACGACAAGTTCCGACATCTGTCATTGTGCAGCAGTGAGTTCGGGCTGCTCCCAAGTTCCTGTGAGCAACACGCTCCCCCTCGTACCCCGAGAAGCTGTTTCCCAGAAATAAACCCCCGTACCTGCGACATTCCGCTAAACGGGCTTGGAAGCTCTCGTCAGAGGATGGAGCGAAGTCAATCCATCGTCAGACCACGGACACTGTGAGGCGTATGGGATCAAGATTGCAGCCTCGTCCAAACTCAAACGGGAGATTACGGAGGGACTTGCAGGGAGTTGTATTGGATTCTTGCGGTCGGAAGGTCAGAGAGCTTCCAAGCCGGGTAATGCCCGGCTGGAAGCAACTATAAATATTGTCTATTGCCGTATCGCCAGGACCACAAGATTAAAAATTCATCAGGTGGCTTTGCGGGTCATTGTCATAGCCGTAGCAGCAGTTTTGATCTCGACTCAGAGGCCCAGACACTCTGCTGTCAGTTCAGGGTGGTGATGCGGGTGCCAGTCTGTATACAGTGGGGTGTAGCTTGTTGAAGCTCCGACGTTTGTCGGGTGTGACCTAAAACACACTGCCATTTCGGATGTAGCGGATGGACATGGTTCTATCGCTTCCAACATCTAAACACAAGCAGACGTGCTCGATGCTTGACTAGTTGGCTGCTCATTCAGGTGTGTCGCCGCCTCAAAGAAAGCTGATCCCTGTGTATCGGTCACAACTCCACGACACATGGCACTCCAGTATAGTGAACTGCGCGTACACTCTGCTATCAGCTGCGTGAGCGAAACCTGTTGTAAGTTTGTGCCGCAGGGATGTGGTGCCGAAGCTGCAGAGATCCAACAGAAGCTCGCCCCGTGGCGAAATCCATCCTGTTGGAAAAGAGGAAGTTATTAAGGTTGTGTTGCTGTGCCGTTGGCTTTGATCCTCTGAGTGTTCTTTGGATTCCTGAGACCTTCAAGCTAGGAGCCTGCAGTTTGGAATCTGGTTTCGTATTATGCTCGCTTTTCCTGAAGTGCACCACCAGGCCTTGCTGAAGCGCTTGTTCTCTAACGAATCTCTAGGAGTGCCCACAGTCCACAGAGGTGTTACAGGTAGGTCGTGTTTTCGGCAATGAAGACCAAATTGGGTTTGAAGCTCCACCCGCAGACACCCTATTGTAGAGCCGAACAAGTCACGAATAGGATGCAATATGAAGGGGGGTCCCGCGACATTTGAGGCGTAGGCTTCACAGTCTAAAAGCCTGGTTCCCTGAAAAACCTAACTGCGGGTCAGGCTGGACTTGCCGAAGCAGGAGCCGTCTGTACGTCCGCATGTGCACGTGCCCGTGGGTGTGTGCCCGTGTGTTCGTGCGGGTGTGCGTTTGCGTCTGGGTGTGGGTGTGGGTGGGCGCATGTAGGCGCATGTGGGCGTGTGTGGGCGCGTGTGGGCGCGGGTGGGCGTGGGTGGGCACGTGTGGGCCTGTGTCGGCCTGTGTGTGGCTGTGTGGCTTTGGCTGGCTGGCTGGCTGGGTAGGTGGAGCCGTTGCTTTCTGTTGGAGCATCTGGGATCCAGGATGAGCGAACCATATCGGATGTTGGCACGCATGACCGTTTGCTACGTTCGCTTTTGTCTGTCATATTTTGCTCAGGATTTGGGGAGGGTTGTCAACTTACAAGGAGATGAGGATGAGGCTTCGAGGAACTCGCGGTCCTATCTCGGAGGCATGCTCAGGATTTTGAGTTCCTGGGCCGTAGCTTCAAGTCACGGTTTGCAAGTCGCGTGAGACCCGGCTCCCCCTGCATCTCGGAACGGAGAGAATGGCTGCTTTCCCATGAAGCGTGCTAAGAAGAGCAAGCCACAACAACACACGTTCTTTGTGAGTTTCGTTTTTGTCATTTCACCCAGGATGCGATTCCACAGGATGCTAAATCTTGCTACTACAGGAGAAGGAGGACTACCTCCGTGATAAGATCGCACGTCGAACACTGCTTCTTGCCCTCATCAGAGAGGTGTGGTGAAGTTCTGATCGGAGCGTTCAGGGTTGGAATCTTGAAGTAGATTGTCAGTAATTACCGTGACAACAAAAGAGGACTGTAAGGATAGAGTTGCTCTGCATATTCGCTTGTGACGATATCGTCGCGCCGTGCTGTTTGGACTTTAGCTGGCATGTAAATGTCTAGCTTGCAACTGACGAGCTGAACAGGAAAGCTGTAAAGCATTTGCTTCAGCCGTCCAACCGGCCCGGCTTCAACTATAGAGCTACGTGTAGTGCGCGACGTGACGTTGTAGAAGAGACTCCTGGACACTCTGCATCAAAGTTTAGCCTGAAGCTACGGTGGCACCAGGACTCCGGTGGACCACTTGCTGCACTGCTCGATGATGTTCATGTCAGAACGCATAAAGATGCGAAAGTTGCTCGAGCACCCGTCTTTTGGTGAATGCTCCAATGGAGTTTTGGATGTACCCTGTCCAGGTTCACATCCTTAACCTTCGACGGACACCATGGCCGCAGGGCTAAAATCTGGTTAAGACCTCTGATCCATGTCTGAATCTAGCTAGAAGTGGCGCCTTGCCGAAGTGCACTTGTTGATCAAGGCTGGACTCAACTGTATGGCTATTCCCCAAGAGTTCATGAATACCAGGATGGCCGCGCTTGGCAAATTAGACCTGAAAGTGCACTGCAACACCAAAGAGTCTTTTTCGCCAGACAGACGGTGCTGGCAGGACCCGAGCCTATTTTGGTCGCTAGTTTGTTGCCCCTGCCTAGCTCGGCTCGAAGCTTCTAGGGAGAGAGTCATAGGACTCCAGGAGATTGCAACCCAAGCCTTGCCAATTGCATAAGCGATCCCTATGCCTTTGCATAGCTAGAAGTGGCTCGCTCAGTTCATCCAGATGGTTTAAGTGGTACATGGGGTTCTGCGAATGTTCTCTGAAGGGTAAACAAGCTTTCGGCATGAGGACTGTATCTGTATCTGCTAAGGTTCTAGGGCTTCGTTTATCATGAGACTTTGCAGTGGTGGGTGCTGACAAAGCAGAGGTACATTCAAAAGAGTTTCTTCAGTGGCACAATTTAGCTGAGAGGGTATGCAACTACGCCTCCAGTGGTGAAGAAGCCTACCACAACTCCACCCTTATTCAGCACGTTCTGCACCAACCCCCTTGGCCTGCAAGCGTCCACCACAGCCACGTTAAGCCCGGCATGCTCTTCTTGAACGCTCGGCCATGCAGAGCCTGAAGGTGTTGACGAGCGGACGAATCTCGTGGATACCATGATGAAGGCATTGGAAGAGGCCTATACTATGCTGCCATAAAACAGTCTCATTTGCGACACACAGCTGAGCACAGAGCGGTTTCTAGCTGACCCGAAGTCCCAAACATCCCAAACCCCCATGCCGTGTGTATGTTGCACGCTTCTGTTTAGATTAGTCCAAGGCCCTGCATACCAAAACGGCTGTCCGGTATCACCCATCTGGACTTGCTTAAGCAGCTACAGTCTCATGAAAAGTTTGTCCCAAACTGCTGAGTTTCGTTAGGAACATAGCCACCCTCTCCCTTCAGTGCGACATGCGCAAAAAGGGGCTGCGAAGGCTTTTCACATTGTAGACCTGCTCGGGTGCATGGATGAGCGTCAACCTGGGACCCACGCCAGGTCACCACGTTCACCCAGCCTGAGATCTGCGAGCTCCTTCTGACCTACCTGCGCAGGGGGTTGCAGATCACGAAGCTTTGTCACTGTGCTCGACTTTGTGCTGGACTGTGAAGGGCATTGGTTTGGATGTAGAACTGAATGCCCAAGCGTGTGGCTTTGTTGTTCAGGACTACACAAGCACCAGCGTGGCACTGACTGTCTATACAGTTCCGAAGACCATATCGACCCTGACGTTAGCTCCCAAGACCTGCAGCATACACCCGACATTCAGAACTCCGCACAGCTGTGCCGTCCAATTGGACCACCAGGCGTAGTGATGGACCCGCTCAACCCCCGCGAGTGCTCCGGCGGGCACACCGAGGACAAGCTGTTCCTTGCCTCGATCCAACCGGTTAAGAGTTTCGCAAGTGGGGCTGATGTGAAGATTCGAAGCTGTTGATTGCACAGATCCTGCATGATGCTTTGTACCCCTGACCGCAAAGAGTTGTGGCATCTCAGCATAGGTAGTTCATACACTAGCCTCATGCATTGCTGCCTTTCTGCTGCCGGGGGCTTGTCGCAACCTCTCAGAGCGTGGAGGCATGTACCTTAGGTGCCTGAGTCTCAAGCCCAACTGTGCAGGTCAATGTGTCTCAGCAACTTTGTCATTCTGGCCAGCATTGCACTCAGTTCAGTTTGTAGCCGGCAGCTCCAAGGGAAGCCTGTACTCGTTGAGTGATTGCCGTAAGGGGAACAGGTTGACCTTAACGGGAACCTGTAACGGGAACGGGCAGAGATTCCGTAACAGCAACGCCGGGTTTCTGTAACAGCACCGGCCTGCCCCCTGTAACAGGAACCACCGGGGAGCTCCCACACTGACTCCTGTCGCCTCCGCCTACTCTTGTTGGCTGACAAGAGAGGGACGGCTTTCCGGTCCCCCTCTTAGACGTCTTCAACATGCCATGTCATGTAGCACTACGGGAAGCTTGGTCCCGAATTTCCGCTGCCAAACGATTCTGGAAAGGTCTGCCGGAATCATAGGTTGCCTTGTAGCTTCGGCCGTCCTAGTTGGCTGCCATTGCCACCGGCGCTTGCAACTGGCGCGACGCCTTCTTCTCAGGACAGCATCCACGGGACATTTGCTGGATCTTTAAAGCAACTTTAGCGTTGTTGAACGCATCTGGAAAAAGAACCCCAAAGCCAACACAGAGAGATTCTGACGACTCCAAGCAGCGCGAGGGGCCACGCATTTCTTCTGAGTTGTCAGCAGCCATCCCAAGCCGAAGGTGCCGTGGCCCACCTGTTTATGAACATCAACAAAGTCAATTGGGCCCTTTTCTTGTTGGGCCAAACACTTCGCGGACCGCCAAGCTTGGTCTTCCCAGTTGATTCCTCTTGGCACGGCGTGGACACCCAAGGAAGATGGCGAAGGGTTGAAATCGGTGTTGAAAACCATATGCTGCTCGAGACATCGACCTCAACTTCTCACTGCAAGAGGCGCCTCGCATGCAAAAACAAAGGTCGGTCAAGGAAAGGGTACGGCTTTCGGGACATGTGTTATGTCTGCTTGCTTGCCCTGTCAGATGCACTGGGACGACACGGGCGCAAGCCGCCTGGCCATGGCAGCTACTTTTCCGCTGGTGGCTTTCAAAAGATGCTTATGCCACCAACTTCAAGCAGTTCGACGTCGCACCGGGGACCTGAAGAAGCTCGTGGCAAGCATGGTGTCCTTGACGGCTCACACTGTCAATCCTTTTCTCTTCAATCTTCTCTGGCAGTCCGTGCTCCAAAGGCTCGCATCTGTGGATGTGGACTGGGAGGCATACCGTGTCAGAACCTGTCAAAGAAGAGGACCGAAAACCGGTCCCCCTGACAAGACTTCCTCCAAGACTTCCAGCCTAGTTTCGGTTGCTGGGTTTCCCGGGACAGTTCCTGTTACAGTGCCGGGGTGGTTCCTGTTTCTACTATCCCCCGTTCCTGTTACGGATGTTCTCGTTCTTCGTGGGGCACATGCCCAGTCCTGAGCCAGAACTGGGTGACCCAGAGTTGCTCAGAGTTTCACGTTGCGGGCTAGGGAACCTGCAAATTTCAATTTTAGCTTCAGGCAACGACACCTCCGATTTCGCGGATGTTGAAGCAGTAAAGGCAGCCAGTGAGCTCGAGATGCTGCAGCCCGGCGCACACGGAGAGTTTAGGTTTTGTTCCGCTCCTTGCCCCACAGGATTTCTGTTTAACTCACTGTTGGCTACATGCTTGTCCAAAAACTTGGGCAGCAGCACGGTTTCACTTGTTGTTCTGCCGCCACCGAACGCACACACTGCGACCCAAGGAATGTCCCGTATGGGCCCCATTTCTCAAGGAACCATGGTGTTTCATAAGAATCACTCAAAGCAAATGCAGATGCCAGGGATGAGTTGCACAATGAAGTTTAAGAGATTCCAGCTTCAATTTTCTAAATTCTGTAGATTTTCTGTTCCCACATGCGTCTCCTTTCCGAATCCCGAGCTCCAAGCAATCAAACCTGCGGCAATTCGCACTGAGGCTACTCGGAGCCGCCAAAGTGGACACTTGGCCCAAGTGTAGCAGTCGTTTTCGTCGTTTGTGGTGTCGTCGTGGTCGTCATCATCGTCGTGGGGAAGCAAGCACCCCACAAGCGGACACAGTTTCTGGCCGCTGCCCAAGCGAATTCTTGTCGTATGCGAGCATATCGTTGCCCCATGCTTGAGCCGACACGGTCACAAACCAGGAGTATATCCGTGACTGAGATCTCGTAAGTGTTATTTAATTGATCTCAACTTTTAATGCATGTGAACCTCAGGGCAGGGAAACACAGTTCACGAGGCAACAGTTGTCGGGCACAGATTTCGGAAGCTTCATGAGCCAAGCGCCGTACAGCTTTCGCATTGGCTTTACAGGTTTGTTGAAGATGATGTAACTGTTTGTTGGACATGGAGCCAACTCACGAAGCAATCGGCAGCAAAAACCCCCGGCTAGGGTGCTTGAAGCCAATAGTGTCGTGCTGACTACATGCGCACATTTCAATCTTTGGCCGCAAAGACATCTCTGAGACCTAATCGGCTTGCAACATTTTCTGCAAAACGGCAAGCATATTGGCGCCGGCTTTCCTGCGTTGGGCTGAGTCCAACGTATTCGTGTGCATCTAACGTCCAGCTGTCTCCGAGGAGCACCGTTGGGCTGTCCTGATGATCTACATGCACTCCGTCCGAGTGTTGGCTCATTTTGTGATGCTGTACGGAAGTCTGACCGTGATCTCTAGCGGATGAAGTCGGATTCTTACAATGATCCAATGCAAGTAGATTGGCGAGCTCCACTAATAATGCATTTCTCTGTACGTGAACGCGCTTTGTAGACACGCACGCTGCAACAACAAGTATAGCATGGTTTCGTTAATCACAGACCCACCAGCATTCATTGTCGTTACCCAAGCGGCCATGCTTACAGAGCACTGTAGTATTATTCGTTGCCTGATTGCTTCTGCCCTGGATTACAACCAACGACTTCTTGCTGCATGTGCTGCCGAAACACATGCCTGAGTGCTGAAAGTGTTCTTGTAAGCAGTTGCTTCCGATCTGCCTAAGTTTGCATGACACCGGATGTCAAGCTTCCTATGAGCTAAACCAAGCTTCCATCCCGAATCAACTCCCGATGCACAACCTCCCTCTAATTGGTTTCTGTTCAACAAGTTGCCTGGATCAATATGCCGATTGCAGCGGACCAGTAGATTGGGAATACGAACAAAAAGAAATTCTCGTCCATTAAGATTTCCATGTCAAGTCTGGCAGAGCTCCCCAAAAGCCAGGCTTGTGGTGTTGAACCTGCTGTCACTGCTTCTGGCATTGGTCCGCAGCGGAGGTGCTTTGACGAGCCTGGTGTCGCGAATGCTAGCTCTTCCCCACTTACAGATTGCACTCTTTCTGCACTCATGATCGCATGCATGACGAAACCAGCTACAACACAATGCCTAAGGTTTGATGTACAGTGTAGCGCTTTTCTAATGGTGTGTATTTGTGAAAATAGTAGTGTATCCGCCGACAGCCAAGCAAGAAGGTGGCCGATAGGAGTAACTCGAGAAGGCCGAAGCACGGAAGTAGCAGACTTTCCTCAGCAAAAACTCAAGCAAATTTAATGCAATCGGCTGGCTCAGTTTATAGAGGGTCATCCCGGCAGATTTTCGTCGGTAGATTTTCGCTGTTGCCTTAAAGACACGCGGGTGATGACACACGATTGTGTTTGATGTGTCCGGTCATAGTGTCGGGCACGGAACCAGATAGCGACAAGTCCAGCAAGAAGTGCATCAGAAGGTTCAGGAAGGCGCTCTGGAAAACCTTGGACCGGGTTTTGGCACAAGTAGCGCTCTCTCGTGTGGTCGACAGCCGCAATGACAGAACTTCTGGGGCCGGTACTGTGCCTTTTCGGCGAGGCCTGCAGATGTCTTGTATGTATCCTTGAAGACCGACCTTCGTGAATTGGCATGTTCTTGTTGGTTCGAATTTCTGTGTGTGGCACACATGGATCCGACAGCACCCCTGCATTTCGAAGATGATTATGTAGGAGTTTGTTGTCTTTCACTCCGTGTGGATATTACTGATTATCTGTCGTCCCGCTTACCGACACAATTTGGCTTTCGATCCTGTATGTGATGCTTCTCATTATTCTGCAGGCACTGCAAGGTGCATTTCATTGTGCACCAGTAATTCAAGCAAGCTTGGTACAATCGTTTGGCTCCGTGGGGGACTTGAAGTTGAAATTGATGGTCCGGCTTGCAGAGCCGATAAACATAAGGAGTTCGTCGAGGAAGTTTTGCCATTTGTTGTGCCTGCCCAAACGGTGTGAAGCTGTTGAAAAGGGAGGGTCGGGCCTTTTCATGCATTGGTTATGTGCCCGGCGAGAGCAGTGCGAAGAAACACAGGAAGGAATTCTGAAACGCGTTCGATAGACATTCCGGCATCAGCCTGATAGATTCCACCAGACACGTCCCTAACCAATTTTTGACCTGCAGCCTGAAATCCTGACCTATCGGCATGTTGACAAATCCCCGACAGCTACAGAATCCCTTGCAAAATATCGGCTCGACCTTTGCAGTCTCTCACATCCACACGCGAAGTTCCTCCTTGCCAGAATCCAAAATTTGACGTTGAAAAAGTTGGGAAAAGGCAGCATGGGGCTTATTGCCCCACATGTGTTTATTTTCGATTAGCGAGTGCGCACATGCAGCAAAAGACATTGTGATTTGGCATTGCCAGAAATAACACGGCTCGGACACAATGCAAAATAGCGAAAGATTTTCGGGGACAAAGATTTCGTGTTCCGGGACTCATGGGCCAAGCTTTCGGCTTAGGCGCTTTGGTTAATGGAATGTTGCCTGGTTATTTTGCTTGCAAGCAATAATAACACCACGACATTTGTGCTGGTAGGGCTGTGCCTCCACTTTAAAAACTTCGCGTATGTAACAATGCCACTCAAGCCTTTACTGCAGCTGCAGCATCCTGCGTTCTGAGGCACATCTTCAAGCTGCAAGACCTGTTTGGCGAACATTTGCTGTGGAATGATCATCATATATTCCTGCCCTTGACTGTTATCCTTGAATACAGTGGGCACGAGGCATCGTAACTTTTGAACCCGGGTCATATCAGCCGAATTAATTAATGCAGTTTGGCCGTGCCCTCGCAACTAGCAGGTGCTGCCGCAACCTACGCGATACCTGACGAGCACAAAGCTGTTTCATTTGGGACTGGTGGTGGTGTGTGGGATCGCTGCGAGGTTCTGGGCAGTTTGGCTTTTGTGGAGGAAGCGTACGGCAACATGGGTGGCGATTGGAGCAATAGTGATTTGTGAGTTCAGGAATGTGTAACAGTGTAAGATTCATCTCTGTCTGTCTGCTTGCCGGTCTGTCTGTTTGTCCGTTTGTTTGTCTGTTTGTTTGCCTGTGTGCTTGCCTGTTTTTTGCTGTTAGTCGGCATTTGTGTGCGTGTGTCGCTGTCTCAGGCTCGCTCGGTCCCTCCTTGTTTTTATCTCTCTCTCTCTCTCTCTGTCTCTCTCTCTGTGTCTCGTTTGTGCTTTTTGTTTCTCGTGATTGTGTTCTTCTTGATAACAGCGCGTTACAGTCCATGCTTCAACGGCAAAATGCCGTATTATGTAAAACCAAGACTGTTCTGAAAAGACTGAGGTTTAGAGTGAACTCAACATCAGAAGCTCCCCCTCCTGCCACCATCGCCGGTTTTCGAATCCCATGTTCCACACTCAGGGCTTGGCTACCAGAAGGCCTGCAGCGGTGGGGCTTGCCAGCGGTATCAGCGTTGAGCACTTTCATTTCAGGACCGGGAGCGGATGTGAGTATGCATTGCTATTCCCCCCACAGAATCCGACTAGTGTTGCTAAAGTACTTCGCAAAATGACGACTGGTCATGGCATAATGTGTGGTTTTGATTAATAAACCCCCACCCCTCCCCCCCCCAGCCAGGATTGG
>CAJNJA010029331.1:0-31113 GCA_905231915.1 Symbiodinium necroappetens
ACCCGAATAGGTTCCCAAGTTTCACAGAAACCCTAAACCCGAAACCCTAAACCTGAAACCCGAAGCCCTACCGAGAGGTCCTTCCGACAGCTTTGGGGGGGCTCGTTGGTCGTTATTCGAGGTGTGAACAGTACTGTTCGCGTTGGAGTTTAGGTTTCGGGTTTAAGGCTTTAGGGGTGGTTCAGGGTTTTGAGTTTAGGGGTTTAGGGGTTCGGGTTCAGGGCCTTAATATTTAGATGGGGGAGCACATTACACCACAAACCCGATAAGGAACATCCAAATAGTATGCGCAATGATTTAGGCCCCCTGTGTTCTCTGTCAGGTTTGAGGCCGAGATATGTTATGAAACAATTAAAAAAGCGTACTATACAACAGAATAGAGTAGACGAGAATAGGATACCATTGGAATAGAACAGAATAGAATGGAATACCATAGAATAGAATAGAACATAACTTGCATGGAATGCCATACCCTAGAATAGAAAGGACTCTAATCCGTAAGGACGAAATGAACCCTAAACGGTTTCAGGATTCATATACCAGGGATTCATAGTATAAGAGTACAGTGCTCCTACTGATAAGGGTCATTTGGTAACCCTTAACCCTAAACCCCTAAACCCCTAAATCCTAAACCCCTAAACCCAAAACCCCTACCCCCTAAACCCCAAAGCCCCTAAACCCTTAAACCCTAACCCCTAAACCCCTAAACAAAACCCAAAAAAACCCAAACCGTGAACTCCACCCCCCAAAAGCATTGGAAGCCCTGGCTCTCTGGTTCTTAGTAGGGAATGGGGGAATGGATCCCTATGGTGGTCCCTTAAGGTCCCCTTTAGTCGTCCCAATAACCCATTCCCCCATTCCCAACCCTAAAACCCTCAACCCTCAGCCCTAAACCCTAAAACCCTAAAACCCTAAAACCCTAAAACCCAAAAACCCTATTTTAAAGCCCTAAGAACCCTAAAACCCCACTCAGAGAGCTGGTTCCTACGATCTCCTCAAGCTTCCTCGGTCCGAAATCTCCTGGACGCCCCCCCGAAGCCATAAAACTCGAAAGCGCGTGCTTAGGGTATAGGCTTTAGGGTTCAGGGGCTTATGTTTAGGGTTTAGGGGTCTATGTTTAGGGCTTTAGGGTTTAGGGGCCTATGTTTAGGGCTTTAGGGGTTTAGGGCTTAGTCACACAAAGACGTGATTTCCGAAGAGCCTAAACACTTGACAACCTATTTCGGACTGCATCAGAGCAGTCAAAAAGCATGGCAAAACAATTGAAAACACGTCGAAAACCAGATGCTAGAAGAATAAGCCTCCGTGAAACCCTGGTCGCCATTGCCTTTAACGCGGTTTCCAGAGTGTTAAGTTAAGACTGCCTGAACGCGAAAGCGCTTTAACCCTCCTCAAAAATAGTAAACTATTATCGCACCCCTATCAACCAAACCCCCTGAACCCTAAACTCTAGAACCATATCGTATCCCTTCTAGACCCCGTTCTAGAACCCTTTATAGAGCCCTTTTGGAAACCCTTTTAGAACCCTTTTTAAGGACCCTTATAGAACCTAAACCCCTAAACCTAGCCAAAACCCTAAACCCTAAACCGTACTTACTAGTTACCCTTTTAGAACCCTTATAGAACCCTTTTTAGAACCCTTGTGGAACCCCCTTTTGACTTTAAGGTTCCCAATGACTCCGAAGATCTGTGGCCCGTGCCACATCCTGCGCGAAGACATCCCGGGTTCTGGTCTGATCCTCGTCCTGGCGAGGAGCTTTAACGCAGGGTTTAGGGTTTAGGGGTTTAGGGTTTAGGGGTTTAGGGGTAGGGGTTTAGGGGTTTAGGCTTTAGGGTTTAGGGGCTCAGGGCTTAGGGGTTTAGGGGTTTAGGGCTTTAGGGGCCTAGGGTTTAGGTTTTTAATTTATTGGAGTCGGCTTCCTTTAAAGGGCTCTTTCAGCAGTGCAACAAATTGCGCGCCCAGCGCATCATCCGTAGGAGTCAGCTCCAGCCGAACTGGAGTCATTCGAAGCGGCGGCTGTTACCCGAATTTGAACAGTATCGTTTTATCGTCGGGGTTTAGAGTTTAAAGGGCCTTACATGATCATTAGAAGAGGGTTTGGGGTACATTATGCTCTAAAGATAACACAGACTCGTGACTCGTTGAGCTGGGCTCCGGTAGGTACCCAGTAGAGGCTGCAGTGCAGGGTTTGGAGGTATAGGCGGTAGGAGTTTAAGCTTTGGAGGTAGAGAAGAGGTTGCAGGTGGCTAATGCAGGGGGCTTGAGAATTAGAACAGGGTTTTGGGGTTCCTTGTTATAATCATGGTATATATACATACATATATATATATATATATTTGTATATACCCCCCAAACCCTGCTCTAATTATGAAGCCCCCTACATTACAACTTGGGAGTAAAGGGCTCGGGTTTAGGATAAGGGAGCAGGCTTACAGAGTGCTCCGGGGTTCACAGTCCAGACTACACGGCTGAAGGGTCTAAGGTTGAAGTATAAAAACCAATAAGTACATATCGCAATCTGCTAGAAGAAGAGTTCTCTAAATTAGGGTCCCCATTTGGGGGTCCTTTTCATAAGGGTGCCATACTATTTTGGGGGACCTAAAGACGCACTCTAACTTTGGAGAACTACCCATAAACAATACAGTATCGAATAAACGGCTATAAAGGTGAACCAGGTGAAATACTCTACAGTCGGAGACGTAGTACAGGTGGCCTCATTTGCTTAGAAGTACACCGACTTCCCATCATGAATTCCAAAATGCCTAAACCCTAAACCCTAAACCATCATGAATTCCAAAATCCCCTCGGCCAGACTTCGCGCCTGAAACCCGATGCTTCTTGTCTCCATCACTAACCCCGATGCCACTTCCCCCTTCAACAAAATCTACTCCACATGCCCTAAACCCTAAACCCTGCAAACCCTAAACCCTAAATCCTAAACCCTAAACCTTAAACCCTAAACCTTAAATCCTAGACCCTAAACCCTAAACCCTAAATCCTAAACCCTAGGCCCTAAACCCTAATCCCTGCACCCCACATCCCGAACCCTTGAGCCCCAAGAGCCCCAAGCTCATGTCCTGATAGGGATACGAGTTGCTGGCGGCCTCGTTCTTGATTGGCTTTGCTTTCCGTGCTTGAGGATTTAGGGTTTCGGGTTTCGGGGGGTTTTAGGGTATGGGATGAAGGATTTTGGGTGGGTTTCTTCCAGCTCCATACCCGAAAATTTAGGGGAATATTTCTTCTATGACTGTACAGAGAACCCCCTCACTGCGAGGTAAGACAGGGATGTGAGTGATTGGAATCGGGCTTAGGATGCATATTATACCATGTTATAATATGTATGTATATATATATAATATTCCATTGACATTGCATATTATTTTGTATAGTATAGTATAGTGTAGTATAGTATAAGTAATAAGTATAGGTTTCGTCAGCTAATATTGCGTCGGATCTTGGAAGTACTTCGGCTCGCTTTAGGATGTAACAGTTTGGGGTTTCGGGATTGTCCTCTAGGGCCCCCCCCACCCCCCGGTTTAGGGTTTAGGGTTTAGGCCCCCCAAAATGTGCTACGGACTAAGTCCCCTGATCCCTCTAAGCACCCTCGACATGCTGACTGCGTTGGTGCCTTCAGGAGGCAGAGTTCAGAAAACTAGGGGTACCGTACGGTTGATGGTATAAATCCTGCATGGCCCATAATAAGGATCATACCATAATTCCCATAGTTTAGGGTCCTTAGGATTTATATCATCAACAGTATGTCGGGGTAAGGATCACTCTGCTTGGGTCAGCATTCAGGTCCCCTGCTTGCTTGTAGTAACTCCCAGGGCGGTTGTCTTGATCATGGCGCTGGTGACGGCGAGTTATAATGATGGTGACAGTGACGGGAATCACTAGGAGATGATAATGGCGAATTTGATATGCATGATGATACCGATGATGTTCAGGACAACAACACGATGGAGACACATACACACACATGTGTATATACATATATATATATGTTTGTATGTATATACATTTACATGTGAAAAATATGATGTATATGTACAGGCAGTCATCTAAATCTCAAGATGATGGTGAGGGTGCTGGTGACCATGATTGCGGGCATGACGATGGCGAGGAACATGGCCATGCTGACGGAAGGAAGCATGGTGTCTCTGCTTACGCATTCGTATGAGGATTGGAGCACGTTTCCAGCCTGCGCTTGCCACATTTGCAGTACGACTGAGCTCCGCACGAGGAACATCAAGACCTCAGCCGCAAATCCTAAACACTATAGACTAAGGGCGTACCTTCACCGACCATCACCTACTCTGGCTTAGCTAAGTGGACAGTGTTACCGATCATTCCTAAATCCGCTTATTTGGTCGGGGAAGGGCTTAGCAGATTTGCGGGATAGGTCGTAAGGCCTGCAAACTAAACTAATGTAGGGACCTTAATAATCAGAAGAGGGCTTAGGGGTACATTCTACTATAAATATAATAGTGAACCCCCCAAAATCGTATAGGTAATTCCTTCGAACCCCTGCGTTAGCTGCTTCCTTTTCTAGCGCCTGTCGAGGCTTATGGGTCTCGTGAGACCTCGGCGGCTGCCGCACGAAGCTTCCGGGCTTCCCGCCCTTGACATCTTCCGCCAGTTGCTAGACAAGTGCGAGCGTGCAACGAAGCCTCGGCCACCTCGGCACGAATCTGCGCAGCCTCCGACTTGATGTAATTCAGAAGCAGCAGGCGTCGCTAGGCTAGGCATTTTGATGCAGGTTGCTGGCCTCCTGCATTGCAGCATAGCAGCCCCAGTAAAGACCCGAGGCCCGGGCCCAGGGATGCAGCAGCTCTGCCAGCCGGCCTCCGAGGCGGCATGCGTGTGAGCACGAGCGCAGCCTGTCGTGCTGCGCCGCGTGCTTCTTCTTTCGCCAAGACAAACCGGCCGTTCAGAACCGGCCGCGCAGCAAGCCACGCCACACAATTGAAACGATCGCGGTCTCCGGCGACTGTACACGCATGAACCCGCGAAATGTATACCTTGGCCACACTGTGTCGCACTCCGGTTGGAGCCTTCCGTCTCAAACCACAAGCCTACGCCCTAACCCTACATCTAACACATCCGCTCCGAACCCCAGCCCTTAAGCATTGACACTTATAAACCCTCAACCCTCCCGAATAACGACAGTGTGAGACTTTCGGCCAACCAGGTGCGCCACTGCCAGCGCCAACCCAAACGTCTCTACATATGCCATTCCGTGGCTTGTCTTCGCAGCAGCTTTGCCAGCCGTGCCTAGCAACATCTGGATACCCGAGGCAGCATGCATATGAGCACAAGCGCAGCCCGTCGTGCTGCGACGCATGCTTCGTGCTTCGCTAAGACAAACCGGCCGTTCAGCAAGCCACGCCACACAGTATGCACTCACTGCCTCAGGCTCGAAGATCTCTGGCCAAACTGCAGAGCAATTGAAACGAACGCGCTTCTACTACAGGTGGTGAGTTTGGGGTTTTCTAGGGCTTCTATAATAAGGCTTCTGTAAGGTATATAAACCTTCCATGAGGCTCCTTTAACGGTACCTACCCACCTGAAAACGTTCTGACTACACCCGAGAGCCCCAGACACCAAAACTCGAAACCCCGAACACAAATCAAAGACCATGGGACGCCTGAATAATTACGGGAAGGTGCTGGGGCGGTTCCATCATTGCTAAGTTCAGGAACCTCGGTTATGCTAAAACTATAGTAAGGAGCCCCCAAAATACTGTTGATGATAGAAATCCTGCATTACCTTAAGGCCCCTGAGCTATGTGAGTTATGGTAGATTCCTTATTATGGGTCATGCAGGATTTAGATCATCAGCCGTAGTATAGGTAATTCTTACAGCAATTCTTAAGGCCCCTATATCTTAGGGGCAAAGTACCTTCGCCCAAAACAAGTTAACCTTTTGAATTATAGTAGGTTTATATACGCCCCAGAAGGTTAAAGGTTACCTACTTACCCCCTAAGATATTAAAGCTCAGGAACCCTGAAAGATGCTAAAACTCCTTTTTGCATTGTCCCCCATCTTGGGACTTTCCGAAAATTAGGGGGGGGGGGGTACCTTATTTTAGGGGGTCCTAAAAATAAGGATCCTACTATTTAGGGTACCATAGTAGGGTCCCCTATTTTCGGAAACCCCCCATATTTGCAAAGCCAGAGGAGAAAACCGAATACGAACCTCTCAGGTTTGTTTTTTTTTAACATCCCCTTGAAATACACGAAGGTACCTTAAATCACACCTCAGGATCCCTCATGTGATTTCAAAGGTCTATTCCGTAGTTTAGGAACACTATCTTAACAATAGACTGCGAGCCACCCTACACCCCAAATCACCCTAAACGCCAAACGCTAAACCCAGAACCACCCTAAACCCTAAACCCCAAACCACCCTAGACCCCAAACCCCAAACCACCCCAAACCCCAAACTCCAAAACCACCCTAAACCCTGAACCCCCAAACCACCCTAATCCCTAAACCCCAAAACCACCCTAAACCCGAAAACCACCCCAAACCCGAAAACCACCCCAAACCCCAAGCCCCAAACCACCCTAAACCCCAAACCCCCAAACCACCCTAAACCCTAAAGCCCCAAAACCACCCCAAACCCTGAACCCCAAAACCACCCTACAACCTAAACCCTAAAACCCCAAAACCACCCGAAACCCCAAACCCCTCTGCAGCTTCGATCTCTGGAGACCCGGGCTCCAATGGCGAAAACGTCTACGACGTGCCAATACCTCCGCGGTGAACCAGAGAGCCCACTGTACCCCTTAGGGTTTAGGGTTTAGGGTTTAGGGCCTTGGTTAAGTGAATATACCTTAAACCATAATGGCCCTAAGAGTCCGAGGGCCCATGAAATAGTGAGATTTAGGTACGAGGAGCCCAGAGAGCCCAATACCCCCTTAATCAAGGAAATAGACCTTCAACCACAAGATTAAGGCCCCCCTATAACTTAAGCTCTATATTCCTTCATCCCCTCAGTATTCCTTAAATTCCCTTATATAAACCCGTATAGAGACCCTTATAGATCCCTTTAAGGCCCCTACAGAACTTAAGGTCTATATGAGACTCTATAAGTGTATAGAAGGGCTATATATAGAGTATTAGGATTAGGGGTCCCTTCTAGGGGTCCCTCCTATTGTCCCTTAATTACGGGGGACTTACGCCTTGATGAGGGTTTCAATATAGGGTTCAAGGGTTTCAGGGCTTATGAGTTTAAAGCTTTTGGGCTCAAGGTTTTGAGGTTTATTGTGGTTTAGGGTGTTTAGGGTTTTAGGGTTCTACGGTTCTAGGTCTTTAGGGTTATAGGGTTTTGGGTTCAAAAGGGCTTACCTGGAGTCTAAAAAGCAGACCTCTCCCTCGCGGGAGGTCATATGGGCAGTTGTCAAAATTACGGTCCCGTTTCGGGTGACTTTCAGAAGGGTGCCGTACTCTGCTTCTTTCCCCAAAGGAGCCCAAACAGATCCCTTATGGGTAGTGCTCTAAATTAGGGTCCCTTTTCGGGTCTTCCCGCTGCCTGAGCAGCGAACAAGGAACCCACGGAAAAGAGCAGTATTTGTAGCTACGCCCCTATATCCTGAACCCTAATGTAGGACCCACCCTAACGAAAGACCCAGGGTTCTTAATCTGTCTCCTGTACTAAACCCCGAGCCCTAAAGAGCAACATTAGGGCAGCTCTTTAGGCTCTCTTTTTAGGTCCCCCAGGTTCTGCGGCACCCCTTCAAAAAGGACACCAAAAGGGACCCTGATTTACGGAACTACCCATTAGCAGCTATTCAGACCCCTCAATCCCGGAACCCGAAACCCCAAACCCCAAGCCCTGAACCCTGAATCCTAAACCCGAAACCGAAGTGAAGAGCAATCTTCGTATTGTAGGGGCCTTACTCCTTGGATCAGGGTTTGGGGGGGTAATATTATACTCTCTCCCTCTCTCTCTCTCTCTCTCTCTCTCTCTCCCTCCATATATATATATATAAGCCCCCAAAAACCCTGTTCTAATTACTCAGGCCCCTACATTCGCTCTTCCGACCCCTCTGAAAAAGCGCGAGCCCTCCGGGCTAGGGCACTTCTTTTCATAGAGTTCCGGCGCCCAGTACTTGCGCGTGCCCACCTGGCCACCGGGAGGCCGGCCAAAGGGCGTTTCTATAGGGGCCTTGCCCTTCGTGATGTTATCTGGTTCGGGGTTTTAGGTTCAGGGCTTCGCCTTTCGTCTTCTTTGTAACGCCTGGGCTGTAGGCTTTAAGGTAAGGGTGCAGGGTCTCGGCGGTAAGACTTATCTATGGAGTTCACAAGAGATACAGTTGACGGCAGCCTTGGTGTATGATCATGCATCCAACGAAGATAAAGTTAAAGGGGTAGTATGTCGGTTTACTATCATGTGTCCCACAACTTCTCCAACTACTTGTTAAGCCAAGGAAATCTGAGGCTTCATAGCTCTTTTGCATGTCTTCTCCCCTCTCCTAAGGTGCTTTTTTAAGTGCTTAGCGGCTTACATATATATATATATATAGGGTTTAGGGTGAGGGCCTCGGGTGTCTTTTAAGTGTTTAGCGGCTTAGGGTGTAGGATGGTTTAGGGTCAGGGCCTCCGTAAGTTAGGGGCTGAGTACCCTAGCCCAAAAAATCTTAACGTTTTAAATCATAGAAGGACCATATAAGCCTCAAAATGCTAAAGGCTTAAAGGTTACCTACTCAGCTGCTAAGGTAATCAGCCTAGGTTTGGTGGATCATCGCGTTGAGTACACACTGGCCTACCAAGCAATGGAGAGGCCGTTCTCGAGGCAAATCCTGGCAGCCTTGAATCCTGTGGCTCTCTCGATTGAGTTGCCGTTCGTGGTCAGCAACTTTCCGGAGGCAGTGATGCCCTCTCGATGCGACTCGAAAAGGGTTTCTCCGGTCGAGACGAGCCGATGTTCACCTGCCAAGCTCCCCAAAACGATGCCGCAGAGACGCTGGGGTCCCAACGCGAGGCATCGGAGCAGCGAATCTTCTGGTCTGGCGAGCGGGACAAAAGGGTTTCGAGATCCCTGCAGGTTGCCGGCAAATCCTTGTCGTCATGCCCGCAGCCGACAGCCAGAGAGCACAAGTCGCATTGCTCATCTTGGTGTGTCAACACGTCAAGATGGCACTGGTCGACATGTATGTACGCGTCGATAGGGCGGTGAGGGGCTTATGTTCCAGATAAGCCGCCATCGCTTTTCCTCAGCTTTCTTGGCTAAGTGCTCGAAGTCATCTTCACAGTGGATCAAGAAGGGGAAGAGCTACGGTTGATGCTATAAATCCTTAGCAGTACCTTAAGGACCCTAAACTATGGGAATTATGGTCTATTCCTTATTATGGGGTTATGCAGGGTTTATATCATCAACCGTAGTACAAGCCTTACGTGACCTTTGAAGCATTGGAAGATGCATACCTGGCAGGGGACTTGATGCTTGAAGTGAAGCTACAGGCGAGACAGTGGAATTCAACTCACAGTAACAACGACTAAACCAATGTAGAAAACCATCACAGTGCAGATCCTTTGAAAATAAACAGATTCCCTAAACCCTAAACCCTAAATCCTAAACCCCCATAGTGCCTGACAAAGCTTACGGTCAGGGGTGCACAGGAGGCTCTTCGAATTCAGGCGTAGGAAGGACAGAAGTTGCGTCAGCTGCAGATCGATCCGGCTGAGCACCTGTCGGTCCGAAGAGCCTTTCTGAGGCATTCCGAGGCGATGACGATCCTCACATGTTTCCTCCTGGTTCGGCTTCGGAACCGAACGCGAAGTTCTTGTTCACGACATGAAAATGCATGCGGCATGCTTCGTAAAAATGCAGCTAACCGAATGGCCAGTAGGTCCTTATAAGCCTTAAAAAGATACCTGGACCTTACAGAACCTGACTTTGTTTTGGAGCTCCTTAGTATGATTTCATTCTCTTTAATCGTCGATAAAGAGATAGGTTCTTTGGGGTCGAGTTCGGGCCTGCAAGGCCCTAAACCCTCAACCCCAAAACCCTCAACCCCTAAACCCACGGTTTAGGGTTTAGGGCTTAGGGTCCAAAACCCTAAACCCTCAACCGCTAATAACCCCAAAACCCTGAACTCTAAACCCCAAACCCTTAAACCCTTAAACCCTTAAACCCTAAAGCCTGGCTCTGCCTAACATCCAAGCCCCCGAAGTCTTTGGAGGATGCCCAAATTAAGGACCAAAAGAACCTTAGAAGTAAGGGCCCTATACCCTTATACTATGAAACCCTATATGGTACATGAACCTTGAACCCTTTGAGGGTTCATTTCGTCTTTAAGGCACAGAGCCCTTCCACCGTGGAGCCATATAAATTCCGACTACTACGGTTGCTGCATTACCCATAATAAGGCATAGACCATAATTCCCATAGTTTAAGGTCCTTAAGGTAATGCAGGATTTACATCATCCACAGTAGGGTCGTTTAGGGCTGGTTTATAGGGCTTTTAGGGTTTAGGGCTGTTGGGATTTAGGGCTTCTAGGATTTAGGGGCTTTAGGGTTTAAGGCTTTTAGAATTTAGGGGATTTAGCGTTTAGGGTTTTTGGGGGTTGAGGCTTTAGAGTGCTAAAGGGCTCAGAGTATGACAGCCTAAAGCAACCCCTTGGAAGGCTTATAACTTTTAGAGTATGCCCGGCATCCTGCCAAACCCTAAACCCGAATCCTAAACCCTAAACCCTCAACCCTAAACCCTAACCTCCCAACCCACTCCAAACCCTGAATGAAAACCCCTAAACCCCAAAGGGCCCCGTTCCCGAAAAAGCCAGGCCCTAAACCCTGAAAAACTGCGTCCCTAGTCCCATCACCAAACACACACCAAAGAGCAGTTCTCTAAAATTAGAGTCCTCCTTCTTAAGTCTCAAAAATAGCACGGAACCCCGTATACACCCTTAACCCTAAACAAAGGGTCGACTCCTATTTTCTGAGAGACTAACCCAGGGTCGCGCCTGCGCACACAAGAAGCGTCCTGGCTCCAGTCGCCTGGGCGCTTCGAGCTTTTGGTTTAGGGGTTAGGGGTTTAGGGCTTTAGGGTTTTACGGTTTAGGGTTTTGGGCGTTTTTTGAACTATGATCGTTCAAGGTCATAGTTAAACAGCCATAGTTTAAACCGTCATAGTCAGTTTTGATGTTAAAAAAAACCCTAAACCCTAAAACCCTAAGCCCTAAGCCCTAAAACCCTTAACCCTAAAAGCCCCAAAAGCCCCAAACCCTAAAACCCCAAAAGCCCTAAAACGCTCAAAGCCCTAAAAGCCCTAAACCCTAAAACCCTAAGCCCTAAAGTCCTAAGCCCTAAAGTCCTAAGCCCCCAAAGCACTAAAAAACCCTTAACCCTAGGCCCTAAGGCCTAAAATCCTGGGTTTAGGGTTGTGGCTGTAGGGTTTTAGGGTGTTAGGGCTTAGGGTTTTAGTGTTTAGGGTTTATGATCGTTCAAGGTCATAGCTAAACTGCCATAGTTTAAACAAGCATAGTTAGTTGTGGAGTTTACAAACCCTAAACCCTCAAACCCTAAGCCCCAACCCCTAATTGCCAAAAAGCCCTAAAAGCCCTAAACCCTAAACGCCCAGAAAGCCCTGCAAGCCCCAAAAGCCCTGAAAGCCCTAAAAGCCTTGAAGGCTTCGGAGTTTAGGGTTTAGGGGTCCAAGGGCTCTTAGGGCGTCAAGCTTTTGAGCCGAAGAAACCCCTCGACTCCTGAACCCCAAAACTCCTTAGTAGCCTTAATTTAGGGTTTAGGGCTTATTGGGTTTAGGTTTTTTGGGTTTTAGGGTTTGGGCGTTTAGGGTTTTGGAGCGTAACGGTTTCAGGGTTTAAGGGTTTACGGTTTGAGGCTTCGGACTTTGATGGTTTGGGGTGTACGTAGGGACTGCTCGAAAGCCCAACATCCCAGCTCAAGCTAGGTTTCCCAACAGAGCGTTTGGTTTCAAAGGTTTGGGTTACTATCCTTAGTTGGTGAGTTCATAAGCACAAAAAGTGTACACTTTCAAATCTACAAGGGATCATACTATCCCAATAAGTTTAAAGTGCGCTCATTCAGCTACTAAGTATCAAACTGGCTTAAGGTTGTCCAAGAATGTAACGATCTCGGTTTAGGGCTGAAGGGGTAGCACAATGATCGTCAGCATAACTTTCTGAATTGTTGGAGCTAGGGGTAAGGATGTCATACAATTTCGGCTCGCCGCTTGCGGTTTTTGGTGAGCACGGCATTTGGTTCATGCATGGAAGTGCCATAATGAGCAATCAGAATAGGTTTTGGGGGCATACTATGAAAAAACCCATGCATACTGAAAGTGGAAGAGTTGCTAGATTTGTATAATTCCCTGAGCTTGAGTCGCGACATTCCGCTGGCAATTCATGGTTTAACCCTCAGGGTTCAGTTTTTCGATTTGGGCTTACGCTTAGGCTTTCGGGTTCCGCTATTGGAGCTGCTGGACTCTCGAGCTTACCCGGGTGAAGGTTGATTCTCTTTCGGGGCCTTTTGGGTGGACTGGTGATGCCTCGACCTCAAACTAGACTCCAAGCCCCCCACTTCCTCGGCAGCCCCCAGTAGACCCTAAGCCATTCCCTGCTTCTGCAGCAGGAAAACACAAGATGATACTAGAAGGGAGCTAAGCTTACACTCTACATCGTGAATCCTAAACCCTCCCTAAACCCTAAACCCTAGACCCTAAACCCGAATCAGCCTAAACCCTAAACCCGAATCACCCTAAACCCTAAGCCCTAAACCCTAAGCCCTAAACCAGTCCTAAACCCTAAACCCCTACACCCTAAACCCCTAAACCCTACGCCCTAAAAGCCTAAACCCAAACCACTTCAACGTTTACAAAACGAGCTGGGCCTCGCCAGACCAAAGTCTGCTAAGACGATGCGACACCTTTGGGAGAGCCGGCGTTCGATTCAAGCGAGGCTGTGAGTTTAGGGCTGAGGGTTTTGGGTTTAGGGAGCCGGCGTTAGATTCAAACGGCTGTGTGCTTAGGATTTAGGGCTTAGGGTTTTGGGTTTAGGGTTTAGGGAGCCGGCGTCCGATTCAAACGGGTATGTGTGTTTAGGGTTGAGGGTTTAGGGTTTAGGGGAAAGAGAGAAGCGGTTGTGTGTTTAGTTCTTTTGGTCTTAGGGCTTGCGGTTTAGGGTTTAGGCTTTGGTTTGCTTGAGGGTTTAAGGTTTGGGGGTTAATATAGAAGGCTTCATGACACTGGGGTGCATAGAGTATAGATACAGTAAGGAGCCCCAAAAAATAACATAAGTAACTCTTAGATTATGCTTTTGGGGCATGTTTGAATATCAAAGCTATGCGTGACAACAAAGCTCATGTAATGAGATCCAAGAAGGAACCCAACCCTAAGAGTAGCATTAGTACTGATTAGAACAACGTGTTGGTGTTTCTTACAGTTGAAATATGGTACGCAACCTAGCTAAAGGTGTTGGCCTTCAATATTGTGGGCTGAAGGGGTTTAGTGACACTGGCATGTTCCGACCGTCAGGCATAGTAGTAGCCACTATTCAGCCTTCTTTGCCCTTTGAAGTGACCAAGGAGGAAAAGTACAAACTGCTATTTCATAATGGTTTCCTTAAGGGACAGGTTCCCCAAAAAAAGTTAAAGCATGGCACTTCAGGCTTCAGTATATTATACCCAAGCCCATGATTTCAACTTTGCTATGATTGGAGGATCATGGGACTTAGCAAGACAGGTTATAAGTACCCTAGTTGGGGTTATATCTGAATAGGGGTTATACCTTAACTGGCGATATACAGAACTATAACTATAGTTACCTTATGTAGAACCCTGCTTACTACGTCCCATGGTTTTGGAGTCTACGTCCGAACCTCAACACCCCCACATCGCCCGCAGTCATCAACTCTAGTACTCAAAACCTGAGCCCGAACCATTGCTCTTCTTGCCATTGTTGAAGAATAGGGCGTTTGGGGTTTAGGGTTCTTGTTGTAATGAGTAATGAGTATACAGCTGCTCCCCAAAGAGTAAACCCCTGCCCCTACACACCTGTGCCCAGAGTTCCAAAACCAACACCTCAAAAATCCTACAACCCCCAACACACTTGTGCGAGCCCCTGAAAGCATCCACAAGATAGGTTCCTGTAAGGGTTACAAGTATAAAACACCCTTTTTGTGGTATAGCTAACACCCCAAATTAGGGGATCTACTCTTTAGATGACTGCATACCAGGACTGCCATTGACTGGGCATCCAACTTGGGATCGCGGAGGTCGAAACGGTCGATGAGTAAGTTGTGTGCCTGCCACGGCTGGTCTACACTTTGCTCTCTATCCCGGGTTTCAAAGCCCATGTGTCGCTTTGCTTGTAAAGAACAAACCTGCCTTAAGCATAGGAGCGAGGCTTTTAAAGCCTAAGCCCTAGAGCCTGAAGTGTAGGGTTTTAGGTTCAGAACGCAGCGGGTACTCCTGCAAGACCTATGTACAGCTACCGTGCTGAGAAAGGCGTGTCTCATGTCCACAGCTCTACTCCCCTTCAAACATGATGACTTCGGAGATACCTATCAAAGAAACCAGAACCCCAAGAAGGAAACCACCACAAGCACCTAAGAGCCTATTATAGCCAGGGTAGCAGTGTAAGAAGAGCTCCTAACAAGAGCCCAGGCTCGGTGCCGAAATATACCTTTGGAAAGCTCTCAGTGACAGGCTTCAAGTTGGGGCTGTGGTTTGTAGGGCTTAGGGCTTAGGGTGACGGTCTTAAGCCCTAAACACTAAATCCCTAAACCCTAAACCCTAAACCCCGTTGAAGTTCAGGGCTTAGGGTTAGGGTTTAGAGTGGAAGCCCAACAGTTGGAAGCCCACTAACCTCAATCCTCAAAGAGTTATACCTCGGGAATCCCAGCACGAATTGTCCAAAAATCCGATTTCCAACTTTTTTTTGGGGGGTACTACAGGGTTCAATAACAAGCCTCTCGGTTGCTGGGCAAAAAGGTACATCAAGGCTTAAGGTTGGCTGGGATTTCTAAACCCTAAACCCTAAACCCTAAACCGTCAATAACCACTTACCCTTTTGCAGTCCTTCTGCGGGAACTTAAAGGTTAACCTTTGGGGATGTACAGGGGACGAGGGTACTTTTGAAAGGTTAAAAAGGTGACCTAGTCTACTACTAAGCTACTAAGCTATCCCTGCAGAGCCCTTGTAGAAGCCCATATAGTACCCTGAAAAATACAAAGGTCACCTACGAAACCCTAAAACCTAAACCCCTAAACCCTAAACCCGAAACCCTAGACCCGAAAACCTAAACCCTAAACCCGAAACCCTAAAGAACATATGACCCCGAAAAATACAAAGGTTACCTACTAGACCCAAAACCCTAAACCCGCCTACTCTACACGCTCCCCTAGACCCGAAAGCCTAAACCCAGTTCAATCATAAGCTTCAAAACCCTAAACCCAAAGCCCTAAACCCCTAAATCCTAGACCCTAAACCCAGTTCCATCATGAGCTTTAAATACTAAACCCTAAACCCTAAGCCCTAAACCCCTGACCCCTCCCTAAACCCTAAACCCAGTTCAACAATAAGCTTTAAGAGGATTCGGCATGAGGTCTTGAGGTTGACGTCGGACGGGAGGTTCGTCTTGCGACTTAGGGTGGCCCTGGGCTTATAGGGGTTTAGGGGGTGTGGGGAGTTGGGGTTTTGGGGGTTTAGGCTGGGTTTGGGGTTTAGGGAGTTTGGGGTTTAAGGTTAGGGCTTTAGGGGTTTAGGGGTGTTAGGGATTTAGGGCTTAGGGTTTAAGGGTTTCGGGTTCAGGGGTGCGCGCCAACATAAATGCCTGAAAGCCCACTAAAACCCTCGACAAGCCAACATTTTCGTTGCCTTAACTCACTCCCAGCCCCGAGCCTGAAGCCCTGAACTCCCAACTTTAAATCCTACGGTTGATGATATACATCCTGCATTACCCATAATAAGGAATATACCATAATTGCCATAATTTAAAGTCCTTAAGGTAATGCAATGTAATGCAGGATTGATATCATCAACAGTCATGTTGACCTCTGAAAAAAAAAACTAATGCCAACAAAAACCGTCGATGGTCTGCGTATGGTGGTAGGGCACATTCCTGTTCTAATTACTAGGCCCCGTATATATTGAGACCCACGGAAGTATGACTAAGTCTTAAATACAAGAAAACCCTATGTCATATGTACAAGTAAGTAAGCCCCCTATAGGGTCCCGCTTAGGGTCCTTTTTTCAATGGGTGCCGTACTATATTTGGGGACTCAAAAAGGAGCCCTGATTTAGAGAACCATTCTAAATTCTAAACCCGAAAGCCCTCAAACCCTAAAAGGCCCTAAAAAGCCAAAAGAATCCTAAAGCCCTAAATCCCTAAAACACCAAACCCAAAACCCTAAAACCCTGCAACCCCAAAACCCTAAAGCCCTAAAACCCTAAAACACCAAGCCTAAAACCCTAAAGCCCTAAAACCCCAAACCTAAAACCCTAAAGCCCTAAACCGCATACAACTTCAACACACAACCCCCGGAGCTGGCCTTCACGTCCCGATGCACGACGCCGCAAGTATGGAGATGGAGAATGGCGCTGAGGGCCTTTCTGGTAGGGTTTAGGGTTTAGGGCTTAGGGCTTAGTGCTTATAGGTTTATAGGGTTTAGGCTTCAGGGTTTAGGGCTTTAGGGGTTTAGTGCTTATAGGTTTATAGGGTTTAGGCTTCAGGGTTAAATGTTTAGGGCTTTAGGGGTTTAGGGTTTAGTGCTTTTAGGTTTATAGGGTTTAGGCTTCAGGGTTAATGCCCTGGAGCCCAGTACCGTAGACCCAAGCACCCAAAACTCTATCATACGGCTGATGATATAAATCCTGCATTACCCATAATAAGAAATGAAATGTTTAGGGTCTTTAAGGTACTGCAGGGTTTATATCATCAACAGTAGGACTTTAAGTACGGGGTCTGATCGGGTTTCGGAAGGGTGCCACGGTTTGGGAGGTTCAGGGTTTACCTTCACCCCAAAGAACCTACCTTGTTAAGCTTTTTAAGGACCTAGATAAAGAATGCATAACCTACTTGTTTAAGGACTCATATCAAGAACTCATGACAAGGACCTACCTTTCTAAGGACTTATAAGGAAATCATAGTAAGGAACCCTAAATAGGTAGGTTCTTTGGGGTCCAGGTAAGGCCTAAGCTTGATTCCAGGGTCTAGGGTTGATTCTTCAATGTCGGACCCAGGTGGGTTTGGGTTTAGGGTTGAGGGTTTAGGGTTTAAGGTTTAGGGAGCCAGGAACCATCATAAAACCCTAAATCCTAACCCACCCTGAAACCTATGAACGTCTCTAAACCGCTAAGAATGGCCGCTCTCGTATGGCATCGGCTCGGCACCGCGGCATTTCGGAATTTTAAAGGGTCTTTATAGGGTTTAGGAGTTTAGGGGGTTACTAGGGTTTGAGGGCCTAGGCCCCAAATCAGCAGTTCGGAGTTTAGGGCCTTTACCCAGAGAGTGGTCGGTTGATACGGTTGGTGGTTTGAGCTGGGGGTCGTTTGCCCCGCTGCTCAGGCAAACATCATCTCCGTTTGGGTTTGGGTATTTCCGGGCTTTGGGGCCTCCTTCCTAGCACTCCGGCGGTGACAGTGACTGCAAGGCTTGTTATTGCTGGGCCATTGCAGCTTCTGCAACGACGTGTCAGCGCCGGTTGCCTGAACTTGTCGAACTTGTCGTCGGTCATGAACAGGAAAACCAACAAACGCTTTGTGTATGTCCGTGCAAGAGTCTTCCGGCCCCATCAGGATTCGATGCAGCAGTCACCTTGTTGTCTAAGACAACTGAGCCCGCAGTGCCTTTGCCACGCGGCTCCGCGGCGCTTGCCACTGGGCGGAGAGATTACTATTAACACATCAGATTTTATGATGAACTACTCTATCGGCAGAAACTTCATTGTCACTGGGCAGAGCGATTAACATATCAGGCTGTCTGCCTTGCATCTGTTTCAAAGGAGTGCGCTGAAGTCTACGTCCTTCTGCTGCACTACCACATTTCTACAGACCATGGAGCCCTCAAGCTCGAAGACCTTCTAAACCCTAAACCCTAAAGCTCTAAACCCTAAACCCCTAAACCCCTAAACCCCAAAACCCTAAACCCTAAGCCTCACAACTCTACACCCGAAGGCCTGATCTCCTATCTCCGAAACCCTGAACTGCGCAGCTCGAAGGTGGACACACCGCCCGGTTCTCCCCCCAAAAATGCTGATTTGTGCAACTGGACCCAAAAAGAACCTACAATTTTAAGGATTTGAAGACCAAAAAACTTAAAACGAAAACCTGAAAAGGCAGGCTCTTAAACTCTTTGAGATTTAGGTAAGGGTAGGACTGTGGGAAGCTAGCAGAAGCGCCTTCATACTTCGAACAGGGCTCCGGGGTATCTGCGACTATAGCAAAAATGAGGGGCCCCTAGGAACAAGGCTAGTAATTGTTTCTAAACTCTATAAAGCCTCCATAAAGCCTTTGCAAGCACTATCAAACTCTCATAGTTGCTTCTATATCAGCCAACGACCCTACGTCTTTCAGGTCCTCTATCAGGAAATCATCACAAGGAGCCCTGCAGGATGGTTCAGGTAACCTATCGAAGTCATACTCTCGTGCTTCAGCCAGGAATCCCATTGTAGAGATCGGGCTCAGGAGATTTTCGTCGAGTGTCGGGTATTGCTTCCGGGTTATGGGCGTAGGGTTTAGAGCCTCGAAGCTCACCCGGACAAAGAGAAGTGAGAGGACACCGTCGACGCCATCGCCTACGTCTGAAGGCGAACCCAAGACACTACCTAACCCTAAACCCTAAACGGGCCCTGAACCCGCCTAACCTTTCAACATCTCTTTACTAAGCTCTACACCCTAATCCTAAGCCCTATAAAGCCTAACCCAGAACGTGGCTCACCAGTACCGGCAGCCTGTCGAACGACGTTTCCCAAGGAGAAAGGGTCAAGGCCAGAAGCCTGCAAGGGAGGTTCTACAACAGTTCTTTCAGAGTTTCTCAAGGGATCTTCACGGTCAAGGGTTCTGTATGGGTTCTTAAATGGCTCCGTACGGAGTCCTTCAAGGCTTCAATGAGGGCTCTCTAAAGGGATCTCAAAGGTTTACGGTTCACGGGGTTTGGGGTTAAGGGTTTGGGGTGTAGCGAAGGACTTTGAGTAATCTACTAATGCTGGAACTCTTTAAGTCACAGACTTACTAATTACTCAGGAATCCGTATTATGATACCCTCATAGATCCATCATGATAGCCTATGTGCCCGTTAGACGGAACCGAAATAGTACCACTAACGATTCCGGCTTCTGTATCAAAGAATTGTAACTTGTGAACCGTTTTCCAAAACTTCACTTCACGCAGCTCCGGATGGGCTCTACAAATAGGCGCTCAAATATAGAAAACCGCTTTGAGGTATCTTACAGCCAGAACAGGGACTTTAGGAAAACACTTTATTTTCGAACCTAGAAGCTGCCATGCAGGTAGGACCAATTTGCACACGTTGACTGCGGTCTTGTCAAGATGCAAATCGCATCGAGTGGATCAAATTACTTACGGTGGTCCATTCAATGGATGGGCCGAAAAGAACTCTAAACCCTAAACCCTAAATCCTTCGAATTTCTGTGCTTCGAACCCTGCCAACACAAGAAGCGCGTAATGGGGTAACATAGGGGCCTTCATAATTAGAATAGGGTTTGGGGTATATGAAACTATAATAAAAATAAGGACCCCCCAAAACCCTAGTCTAATTATTAAGGCCCCTACAGTAGTTCAGACCGCAGGGCTGTCCAGCCTTGCATTGCTTTCAAGCTTGGACTTCACAAGCTCGGCCCCAGCACAGATCTAGTCTAAGCGAAACCATAAGCTGAGCTGCACTTATACTGACTTCAACTGCAGTCCATCTCGCATGTAGTTCACATGCCCCGCAACTTGCAATGAGCAGGGGCGACATCTGTCTCTTCGTTTTCTTCCCTCATTCCCGCTCCCTGCCTATCTTCTCCCTTCCATACTGTCTCTCTCCATGCCTTTCCTCTTCCTCGCCTCCCATCCCGGGGGAAATCTAGGCTAACCTTTGGGGTGTTTTAGAGTACCCCCCAACAGCTGAAGGTTTCCTACTCTACTGCTAGGATCCTCAGGCTCCCTTCATCGTCGTCTGGCTTCGCGAAGCTGCAATTTTTCATTGGCATCCGAACAATGCGTCCTCTTGCACCGTTGCAACAAGTCCCCCACAACTTACCTGGGGGACTTGTACAAAGGTTACGTGTAAGATTGAAAGTCGGATAACTCAACCTTTGGTACTTGCAGACCAATTATATCCTACTGACTGAACCCTAGACCCTAAACACTAAACCGTAAGCCCTAAACCCAAAGCCCTAAGCCCTAAATCCGCTGATCCTCCGAGTAAAGCCTTTACCCCTGTAGCTCCCACGTTAACTTGACAGACACCCCAAAACTCTGAAGCCATAGACCAAGAAACCGGTGGCCCAAATGAAACGGCTTTAGGGCTTAGGTGGGTTTAGGGTTTAAGACCCGCCCTTCAAGAACCATAACCCCGAAGAGACTCGATCCTGAACTCCTCAAAGTCGGGCAACACCGCCGATGGATGCAGAGCGGCCAAGGACCCAAAAAGCCGCTGTGGTGATAGCGAATTAAGGCAGCGAAGGCATACCAAAAAACACGACGTCCCATGAATTCTCATGAGAACCGAATCGGAAGCATCCTTCCAGACAGACTGAGCCTTCGCCATTCCAGTAGAGTTTGGCTGCCACGAATCATGAGGGGCAGTGTTGCTTTGCCCCTTTTCTCCAGCCTCTCCATACGACCCACAGATCATCTGGAGACCTCGCAGAAACCTGGGGCTCCCGCTGCCGCTTCGGCTTCCTATGGCTTGTACGATGGGACGAGCTCCACACGGCCCTCCTTCAGGTCGAACGAATCCACTGCGCACTTTGACACTGCAGGAATGCCTAAAGACCCGTTTGAAATCCAGTTTTCTCGTCGCTGTGCAGGGCAATCAATCAATGCCTGCCGGATGCCGTGTTGTAGCTTCAAATTGCACGAGGACGTGCGCGCATTGAAGGACGTTGTGAAAATGCACGAATAAGATCGTTGGCATGCATGTTTTTCGTAGCAGAATGCGACCGGAAAATGCAATGCATCATAATGCCAACCGGTTGACATTGTTGGCGAAGCTCCTTGGCGCTTCCGAGCTGAGCAGCTCAGGCACTCGCAAGCGGACACCCGTCTCTGACTTGCGGCTAAACTGACTAAACTCATCAAAGGTTGTTTCGACGGTTTTGAAAACTTCGGCATTTGATATGGAGTCTTGACTCATGGAAGTGTTTTGTAACGTTCCACTAACTATCGGCAACTATCAATGCATCACGGACAAAAAGAACCACTGTGGAAGTGACAACCCGGTCGCATAGCCGGGCTTGCGCGCGTTGTTGGCATGGGCTAACGCCTCTTCTCGGACTTGCATGGCTGCTTCCACGCCGCCCGTCTCCTAGTCGACTGTTGCAAACGGAGGGAGATGCTCATCGATGCCTCGTTTCCAGCATGGACCGATGTGCTGTGTGTTCCGGGCCAACCACCCGGCCCGCTTTAGCCGGCATCGCCAATCTGCTCGGAAGTTCTTGCGGCTGCCCATGTTGGCCTTCTGAAGCTCGCACAGCTTGAAAAGGAACCCCTGCAATCTTGTAGGATCCGCTTGAAATTATGCTGAGGCAGAACTTGAACTCGGATAGAATCCTTCTGAAACCCTACAAAACCCGAAAACCCCTGAAGCCTATGGAACCCTTACTTCCCCAAGGCTAAACCCCTAAAGCCCTAAACCCTAAACCCCTACACCCCTTAACCCCCAAATGCCTCGACGCCACTTTCCTTGAGGACCCACTTCAGAGCACGTCGCAGGTGTCCCTGCACGTTGCCGAAGAGCTATGGAGCTTATCGCTTAAGGTTTGTTTCGGTTTTGGGGGTTAGTTGCTGAGTTCATAAGCACAAAAAAGTCTACACTTTCAGTTCTATAAGGGATCATATTATCCCAAAAAGTTTAAAACGCAGTCATACAGCTACTAAGGGGGTTAAGGTTTCGGGGCTTTGGGGTTTAAGGTCTGGGGTTTCGAGTTTAGGGGTTTAGGGTTTGGGAGTTTAGGGTTTAGGGTTTTGGGTGTTTTCAGGGTTTAGAGTTTAGAGGGTTTTGGGGTTTAAGGTCTAAGGTTTGGTTTAGAGTTTAGGGTTGAGGGGAACTCATGGTTTGGGGTTTGGGGGTTTGGGGGAGTTTGGGGCCTGGGGTTATCCCCGGCTTTCGGGTTCGAGGCTTGATTGTGTCTTTAAGGTGTAGGGTTTAGGGTCTATAGGATTTAGGGCTTTAGGGTCTATAAGGTTTAGGGTGTAGGGTTTAGGGTCTAAGGCATAGGGTTTAGGGTATTTGGGGTTACAATCCTGTTCGCACCACGCGGACGGGGAAGCGCTCACGTGCCCAACTCGGATCTGCGACAATAGGGCCCCGAACACCGGGGCCACAATAATTCGAAGAGGGTGCGTCTAAGGATTCTTTTAAAGGGGTGCAAACAAGGGTACTGCAAGGGTTCTACCGTAAGGGCCTGGATAAACAGACTAATTCGGCTGTTGTAGCCATAGGCAAAATGCTAAACCCTAAATCCTAGATACCTGTTCCCTAAACCCTAAACCCTAAACCGTGGTGGCTCTACAGCAGCGCATCCGACTGTCTCGGAGCTACCCCCGTAATTGACGAAAGGACCTCCTAAAAGCCCGCATCCCATATCAACCCTGGATAAGAGCTCCTCGAAAGTCGTCATTCTAAGCCCTCAACCCCAAACCCAACAACCCTAAACCCAAACCCTAAACCCTAAACCCCAAACCATAAACCCTAAAACCCTAAAATATCTTAAGTTGGACTTTTTGGACTTGTTCTAAACCGCAAACCCTACATGTCCTTAAACCTTAACCCCTAAACCTGGACCTTCGATGATTTCGCCTCCGGGTTGGGGCTCACGGGCTTCTGCTTACCAGTACTAGTACTAGTACTACGGTTGATGATATAAATCCTGCATTACCCATAATAAGGATTGTACCATAATTCCCATCGTTTAGGGTCCTTAAGGTAATGCAGGATTTATATCATTAACAGTAGTTCCCTAACTTGTCCGTCCCAGTCGACTCAAAGGCTGCACCCCCCCCCCCCCAAAGGGCCTCGAACTTCTCCATGAAACAAGGATACCCTTGTTTCCTACTGTTTGAATTTGGGTGTAATAAGGGGGCCCAAACAGAAAAAAGGCAAAAGGGTACTTGGCTCACCTAGCCCCCAAAGGCCTCGAACTTCTCCATGATAACATAGCAGCGATCAGCATCGACAAACTCCTGCCAGTTCCAAGGCTGAGGCTTCAGGGGGTTGGGGGTTTATAAGGGTTATAGGGGTTTAGAGGGGTTTAGGGCTTTAGGGGTTTAGGGCTTAGGGCCTAAGGCTCAGGGTTTAGGCCTTGGGGAGCCTTTGGGAGTTTGTTGCATATCATATCATATCATATCATGTATATATATATATAATCAATATAGGTAGTTGTCTAAAGTAGGGTCCCGTTTTTGGATCCCAAGTATAGTACGGCACCCTTATGAAAAGGAGCGACCCTAATATTACGGAGCTACCCATATCACTGTCTGACAGCGTTGTCAAATCTGAAGCGATTAATCTCACAAGCTTCGCAGGATCCATGAAAAAATGGAGACATCTTCAACATCCCCGTTACCAAACCGAATGTCTCGAGTAGTCAACTCTGGTGACCGGAAACCTTCCAGCGCAAGCTCTGGGTGAAGCGTGTAAGCAATTGTCCTCTATATAGTCAAACTCGAAATATCGATATCTTAAGGTAATGCAGGGTTTATATCATCAACAGTAGTTATACTTTATTTTGAAAAGCACCAGGGTTTCATTCTTTTCATTATATGCACCCTAAATGGGGCTGATTGCGAAAGCAGCCCCTGGAAGGCTGAGGCTTTCGGGCACTGGGGTCGTAATTCCCCAATCCACACAAGGCGCTTTCGGACTAGAGGGCTTGAGAGCTTTATTGTTAAGTGTCTAGGTTGAGGCGTGTATCATCATGCTTCGGGTTCATAGGTTCCCCACGAACCTCTAAGTAGTCATGGTGAGGACGCCAATTTCCTCTAAGTTCATCTCGGCGAAAGAGACGGACACCCAACAAAGGAAAGGATACCACGTGAGGTCTTCAGTACAAAACCGTTCCAGAATCAGCACCCTCAGCCCTTAAACCTTCAAGCTCTTAGCAGGAACCTTGCCAAGGAGAGGAGCTTGAAGATCAACTTCAACCCTGAACCCGAAGAAACCTGAAAACAGAAGCCCACACCCCTTAAAAGGAGAATTCATGGAGCCCTTAAGCCCTTAAGCGCAACAACAGAACCTTGGGACCAATTGACCCTTATAAGTGGGGGCCCTATACCCCTTATACTATGAATCCCCCATACGGTGTATGAACCTGAAGCCCTTGTAGGGTTCATTTCGTCCAAAAAAACCCTAAACTTTCCTAAACCCTAAACCCCTAAACCCTAAACCCCTAAATCCTTAACCCCCTATAAAACCTGAAACCCTTTTCGGGTTCCTTTCGTCTCTTAAGGAAGAACCACCCTAAGGCCTCGAGGATGCTTGCGATGTTGCGGCCGGTAGTCGCCTGGGACAACTCGACCTCGGCTCTCTCTAAGCGAGGCACTTGGGACTTTCCGAAAATGGGGGGTTTAGGGTTTATGGGGGTTTAGGGTTTTCGGGTTTAGGATTTTAGGGTTTAGGGTTATAGGGCTTAGGGCTTTAAGGTTTAGGGTTTATGGGGGTTTAGGGTTTAGGGACAAGGGGTACCTTATTTTGGGGTCCTTATAATAAGGATCCTACTATTGAGGGAGCGAAGCAAAGCCAAGCAGTGCCGAGCTTAGGGCTTTGGGGTTTAGGGGCTTAGGGCTTAGGGTTTAGGGGTTTGGGGGTTTAGGGTTTAGGGGCTTAGGGTTTAGCCTTAGGGGTTTGGGGTTTAGGGTTTAGGGGCTTAGGGTTTAGCCTTAGCGGTTTGGGGTTTAGGGTTTAGGGTTTAGGGGCTTCAGGTTCACTTGGCTTGCACCAAATGCCACTCCCAAGGATAAAAGGCACGGATGTTCTGCAGCGATTGTCGAGGAAGCGTCTTATGCAGCACGGAGGCTTCTTGTGCTCCCCAAATACCCAAAGCCGTTAGAACCTTGATGACTGAATCCAGGATGCCAGGGTTTAGGATTCAGGACCCTGAACCCCCAAACCCCCTAAACCCCCTAAACCCCCAAACTCCCCAAAAACACTAAACCTCAGGTTTAGGGTTTAGAACCCCAGACCCCAAGCCTCGTTTCACGGAACTCAGCTTCCAATTCAAGGTTTGTTTTTGTTGAGGGCCTTTTCTGTCGCACGAGCTCCAAAGGCCCTGGTGGGCAGGCGGTCAAAGCAAGGTTTAGGGTTTAGGGTTTAATATGGGTGCCTTGACAAGTAGAATGGGGGTTTTGGGCTTTATTCTACTATAACTCTATCATTATAGTAAGGACCCCCCCCCCAAAAAAAAAAAGAACATAGTATTGGTAGTTATTTAGGTCCCTATCTTAGGCTGTCTTGCCACTCAAGATCTGGTTTGTATAGCTGCCCAAGGATCAGAGTAAGACAGATGCGACTAGATGCGTAGGTCAAGGTTGGCAAATTTCCAGCCAAGGCCTGAACCCTACCAAAACGACGGCTTCAATGGACCTGTCCAGCCGGACGGCTTCCACTCTCGCGGATCGGCGCATGTGCCAAACACAACCGGCAAGTGCAGGCTGATGCTCTCATCCACCATAGGCCCCCAAGTAGTTCCTTTTTGGGATTACCTTATAGGACTCTACTTATAAACCACAAAAAGGAACTACTTAGGGGCCTATGGGTATGAAACCAGGCAATCGAAATCCCCAGCATCCAAAGGCATGCCGGAGACAAAGTTCATGCATATGGTGTTGGTAAGCCCAAGGCAAAATCCAAGGGCACCTTGTAAGCATTGTAAGCTTCCGGGTGACGGAAAGGGCTTAGGGCTTATAGGGTTTAGGGTTGGAATTCAACTCGGGGCTAGTGATCTTCTGCAGATGCAGCCTTGTAGGTGCGGGTTGAACCTGAAAAAAAAACCCTAACCCATCATGAGTTTAGGGTTTAGGGTTTCGAGCTTTCAAGCAGAAACCAGAAAAAGCCCTATGTAGGCGCCGAAATGACGACCTTTGCACGCAAGGACCGGCGCCTAAACCTGACACCCTAAACCCTGTGCCTCTGAACAGTAAAGCCCGAACCCTGAGCCCTACACCCTAAACCGTAACCCCTAAACCCTAAACCCCTAAACCCCTAAACCCAAAACCCAAAACCCAAAACCCTAAACCATAACCCTCAAACCCCTAAACCCTAAACCTAAACCCTAAACCCTGAACCCTACCCTCGATATAACCCTACCCCAAAGAAGCTACCTTTTGTAAGGAAATCACAACAAAGGAACCCTAGAAAGGGATGTCCTTCGGGGTCCAGGTGGGTAGTTCTCTAGCTACCCTCTGCCTTTGTAGGTCCCGATTATAGTACGGCACCCTTAGAAAAAGGACCCTAAAAGGACCCTAAAAGGGACCCTGAAAGGGACCCTGAAAGGAACCCTAAAGGGGATACCCTAATTCAGAGAACGACCCAGGCAGACCTTTGTGCGTAAGCCCCAGGCTTCGCGGCGATAGGTGGCCCAAGCGGTTTTATTCCGCCGATCCAGCATCTTCGGCGGCAGAGATGAGGGTAGCTTTCGAAAATAGGGTTTCTTTTGGGGTTCCTTTCTATAAGGGTTCCGTACTATATTGGGGACCTAAAAAGGGACCCTAATTTAGAGAACCACCCATGAGGATTCTCAAAGATGTAGGAGCCATCACAAGTAGAATAAGGCTCCTTTCGAAGCTCCTTAGAGAGGTCTTGATAGGTAGGATAGGGTTCCTCTAAGAGTTCCTCAAGGGGGTCTCGATAGGTAGAATAGGGACCCCCCCCCCCCCTCACAACTAGAATAGGGTGGGATAGCAAACTACTGCGCGTCCATAGCAGCAAACACTATAACCTGCATGCTTCGATGCTCACGACTGGTATGAGAAGGCCCTCACCGATGAAACTCTCTAGTTTCAGTTGCTGTTCCCTACTTGTCCAGTATCCAGGGGGACGAAAGGTTAACCGAATATATCCCTAAACCCTAAACCCAAAGGACTAGAGTATCCCAAAAAGGCAAGAGGTTGCGTCCTCTAAGCTCCTTGGTTCAATGTCTACTGGGGAAACCCATAAGAAAGACTCCCTGGTTCTTAGTATGGAATGGGGGAATGGATCTCTATGATAGCCCCTTAAGGTCCCCTATAGCAGTCCATTCCCCCCATTCCCTACCCTAAACCCTAAACCCTAAAACCCTAAAACCTAAAGCCCTAAACCCTAAACCATAAAAACCCTAAAGCCCTAAACCCGCACTAAGAACCAGTCAGAAGAACGAAGACATCCTGAGCACCGGGAAACCCGGAGCCTAAACCCAGAACCTCTACAGTTGGGCTGTGAGGTTTAGGGCTTTAGGGCTTAGCTGACTTGCCCAGTATCATAAGGGAACTATGTGTTGCCCTGTGGAACCATGTAGGGATTATCGTACCACCCTAAACCCTAAACCACCAAGAATCGTAAAGGTTTCCTACTGCTCGACTACGAAGTACGGTTGATGACATAGACATAAACCCTGCATTATCCATAATGAGGAATATACCGCAATTCCCATAGCTTAGGGTCCTTAAGGTAATCCCTAAACCCTAAACCCTGCACCTAAACCCTATACCATAATTCCCATAGCTTCGGGTCCTTAAGGTAATCCATAAACCCTAAACCCTGCACGTAAACCCTATACCATAATTCCCATAGCTTCGGGTCCTTGAGGTAATCCCTAAACCCTAAACCCTATACCATAATTCCCATAGCTTAGGGTCCTTAAGGTAATGCAGGATTTATATCATCAACAGTAGGTAAGGCCTTCAGGTCTGAGCCTTATAGGAACCATCATAGTGAATAAGGAGCCCTTGATGAATTTCAGATAAGTCGGTCTTGGGGTTTATTTAGGGTCTGACTTAGGCTTTTTGGTGTTTCCATTGTCATGTCATTTTTGCGGCGTCTACTATGTAGACAGATAAACCCTAGAACCCCACAGCCCTTAACCCTAAACCAGTCCTGAACCTCTAGACCCTGACCCAACCTCCGAGCCCTCACACCTTCAACCCCTACACCCAAAGCCCAAAACCCCTGGTGAGAACCCTAAACCACAAACCTTAAGGGGCTGAATACCCTAGCCCAAAAAGGGTTAAGCTTTTAAATCATAGTAGGACCATATAAGCTCCAACAGTTTAAAGGTTACCTACTCAGCTGCTAAGAAACCCTGAACCCCACACCCTAAACCCCAAACAATAAACCCTACACCCAAAGCCCAAACCCCTAAGCCCAAACCCTAAACCCTAAACCCCTAAATTCCCTAAACCCTAAACCCTTAAATTCCCTAAACCCAAAGCCCAAGCATGCCCTGCTGCATTCTGCTGGGGTGCTTTCACGGCTTTGCAGGCGCCACTCTCGCGATCATGGCAAACGTGTACCACGCCCTGTCGGTGCTTTAACTGGGCTTAGCGGCTTACGTTTCTCCGCTGCTCGTTCTGACAGTGACTAGACCAGACACCCCAAACAACAGCGCCATCCCGATGCAGAGGAACCCTAAACCCTAAACCTTAAACCCTAAACCCTATAAACCTTAACCCTACGGTTCCAAATCTCAATAAGTTCGGCGTTCCAAAAACTGCAAAGAACCAACCTGATGTTCCAACACTCCATATGCCGGTTTAGGGCTTAGGGTTTTAGGGTTTTGTTTTTTAAGGTTTAGGGCTTGAAGGTTGAGGGTTTTAGGGTTGAGGGCTTTAGGGCTTAGGGTTTTAGGGTTTGGGATTTTAAGGTTGAGAGGTTTTAGGGTTTGGGATTTAAAGGTTTAGGGTTTTAGGGTTGTGGGCTTTAGGGTTTAGGGTTTAGGTAAAGTTACAATAGAAAGCCCAAGGAAACGACTTTGGTGTACGTAGCCACTTTCAGACTTGCTTTTGTTCCTCGTGTTCAGTCTTAGTCGGAAGACGTACCTCCCTCAACAGAAACCAAACGGATTACATACGGGTAGTTCCCGAAATTAGGGAACTTTTTTAGAGAATTACCCTTATCCCCTGTCTTTCGGTGAAACCAGGGATGAAAAAAAAGGTGAATACAAAATGAATAAAGAGCCATCCAGGTGCTCTCGCAAAAGGTGATTCGGGGTTCAAGCAGCAAACAAAAGTCACTGCAAGGTGAACCAAAATGAATAAAAAAAATGAATGAAAGGTGACGAAAAGGTGAATCTAAGGTGGATGAAAGGCGAGGAACAGGCGGACAAAAGGTGAATCAAACGTGAATAGAAGGTGAGCAAACGGTGAACCACAGGTGAATGAAAGGTGAATACAAAGGTTGTTCAAAGGTGGTCAAACCCCCTGAACGGTGCCTCAAAGTTCGCATGAGTGCGTGCACATTAAGATGGTGTACTGTTCTGACGGAAGTGTTTGAGCTTAGGCCTTAGGCCCGACGTAGTTCCAGACTTATTGAATCGGTCACTATGCGTTTCAGTAGATTTGTAAAGACCCGTCACAGGAACAGCCCTGGCCCAGTGCACCTCCTCTACAACTTCAAGAATTCGAGCCCAGGGTTCGGCCCCCCTAAAGGAAAAGCAGTGCGCCTTATGGGAGGCTGGAGCCCATCACCTTTGTTGACGTACATCATCAGCTTTTCTACGTCTTTCCTATCACCTATATTGTTTTAAGTCGACCATGGGCTTCATATTAATTACCGTAGCCCTGGCGCCATTTTGAGCCACCTTTACTTCACCTTTTTTTATTCAACTTGCTGCTCCACCAGAATACAGGACGAGATCATCACAACACCAGTAGCCCTTCTGACTGGCCCCTCAAGTAACTCTTAGCTCAATCCTTGTAGTCACCCTTTAGAAGCCGAGATGTGGCCTTTTATAGTGAACCCCCAAACCCGAAACCCTAAGCTCTAAATTGCCCTAAATCCGAAACCCAAAGCCCTTACAGTACCCTAGATAGAAACGATAGTGAACTCCCGAATCCGAAGCCCTAAGCCCCTACAGTACCCTACAGTACCCTATATAGAAACGACCAGATCTTGCCCCCATTCTGCGGTGCACCTGCGAGCCTTTCCCAATCTGCTTGCCTGCTGCAGGGAGTTGTGAGGTTTGCGGGTTTAGGGCTTTAGGGGTATGGCATGATACTGCCAATACAGACCGTTTGCCTTGCACGCCCAAGGGGGGGGGGGTTTAAGGCTTTAGGGGTTTAGGCTTTTTGAGGAGAGAAAAGCATCTTCTAGTGAGGACAGTTAGAGTGTCCACTGTGAACCGAAAACACCGTGCTAGCCATTGAGTCCAGACCCTAGTCCGAAAACCTGAGGATCTCAACCACTACCGCTATGCCTTCAGATTTATGCAAGGGTTCAGGTGGGTTTTGGGCTTTGATTTTTCTGTGGGCTTCGGGGTTTTAGGGGGTTTTTGGTGTGCCTTTCTGTTCTTGTTAAGTTTTTGGGTGTCAGCACTCCGGGTCTTTCAGGGCTCTCGGGTAGCTCTTCTTGCTCTTCACTCTTGGGTGATGGTGTCTCTTTGTAGGGATTCCAAACATTTGTTGCAAACCATGCGCTGGGAGTAGAGCGATAAACCTTTAAACCCCTAAGCCTTAAACCCCAAAACCCCCAAAACCCTGAACCACTAAACCCTAAACGACAGTGCGAACATACACTCAACACAGAAGCTTAAACCGTGAAGCTCCCAAGCCTGCACCTTAAAACCCCTAGCTTGTAAAGCAAGCAGGGAGATATGTTGTAAAGGTATGCCCTTTTGGGCTTCATAATGATAAAGATTCTTTTAAGGATCAGGTCCCGAAAACCATAGCAAAGTATAGCACTTCAGAGCCCAGAATCCTAAACCCTAACCCCCTAAACCTTAAACCCTAGAACT
>CAJNJA010029342.1:0-31107 GCA_905231915.1 Symbiodinium necroappetens
ATTTAGATTCTGTGGCCGTGAGTATACCCTGTCGGTCGACGACCATGAAAAGTATTGTCTTTGTTATCGGGGGCAAAAAAATGTGTCTTGCCAGAAGGTCGGGATGAGGTCTCAGATCGACAAATCCAGTAGTGGAGTGCTGCGATGAGTGTGAGGAACGAAGGAAAAAACTTAACCCAAGGGCCATGTATACACGTAAACAAGCCTGCTGACTAAACCATACAGTTGTGGTTGATATGGATGCACCTGGGTTTTATGATATGTTGTCGGAAGTTTTGGAAGCTAGGTTAACAGTTCGCAGTATTTGTGGCAAAGTGTTGGTCAAATGTCAGATCAGAGCCACAGGTTGGTGTCCTGTGTGGAGTCGTGCAGTGATGAACCCAATTCTCGAAAATTAGGTTTTTGCGAACCATGTTTGGAATATGTGTGGGTGTACATCTCTAGCTCCCCATACAGTAGCCGTAGAGTTATGGAGACAAGGTGCGATTATAGCAAGACCTTTGCATCTTTATTGTGCACAAATATGAACATGTACGACACAACATGATCCCCTGTGAGTTTCTTTTCCGGGTTGCCGAGTGATCTCACTGCAGCACCTGCGAGCAATTCAGTGGAATCTTCCATGACCCAGTTGGCCGCTGGCACATTGCAGCCAGCACAAAGCCAAGCATGTGTTATTCTGTTCTGATGCAGAATATTAGAAGGAGATGTGTAGATCTCCAGCTTTTTGCAAACCAGTTCCTGACCAAGTGAGTTTTCTGATGCATTATTTGTGATGTTACAATGCATGAGCGCCTCGAGCCCCCACTGTGTATGGAATGTGCTGCCTGCCTGATCCATGTGCTGGTGTGGCTTCGACCACTATGGTGCTGGATCCAGCAGGACCGTGTCGTTGGTTGACATTTCGACACCGCTGAACCACTTGGGAGAAGTGTACTCTGATGTGTCTGTCTGCAGAGCTGGTGTGATGACTGCATATGCTGAGTGTAGTCGATTTGCTCTTCCAACCCAGGTCTGTTCACAAGCCGACCTTAATGATTCACCTTACTTCCTCTTCGAGCCTGAATTTATATGCCAGTTTAGCAGCAGGCAGTCTTACTTTACTCATAGTGCAGCATGTTCTTGGAGGATCGCGTGCAGTGCTGAATGAAGAGAGCGCTCGTAGCGTGTCCGGAACCCAGATGGTTGCAGACATGCCGAAACCGACATAGATGTTCATATACAGTACATGTATGCTGTATGCTTTTTCGACATTTTCACATGGTAATGTGTGGCCAGGTGAGGTGGATTTCCATGAAGCAACCACTTCTGGTGACTCTTCTTCCGAAGAGATCTGGAACTCCCATGGCCGGCCGCCAGGAGACGCCCAAGGCGTGGGGCAATGTGTGGCATGCCAGTCGATTCTTGCTCGATCTGCTTGTTCATGAATTGGCCATGCTAAATGTAGCCATGGCTGCTCATGGCCATCACAACAAGTTTTTCGCAAAGCCAGCTTGTAATTCCTGTGGCGATTGCAGTATGTTGTTCAAGGCCTGACAAGCATGAAGCATGTGAATGATCAAGAAATTTCAGCAATGAGGCTTTGGTGTGTGTGTGTGTCCCATAGGGGCCAATCTGGGTAGCTTGCATTGTGCGGTGCAACCTTACAGTCTAGTCGTGTGTGTTCTTTGCATGCATTTCTGGATCCATGTTGTGCCTGCTCAATTCCGCCACGGTGGCCAAGAAGCTTGGCAAACGTGTGAGAGAAGCAAAGCTTGAAGTGCTGGAGGACAGATCTATGGCCATTTTTGACTCATGTTGTGTCTCGTCAAGGGGTGTTTACACTGTGGTGATGCAGGAGTTCTATGACAGTCTCTGGCGAGATGGTGCTGGAGTTCAAGCCAGGAGAAAGGAGTTGCTAAAACGTTTGGCCAGTGAAACTGGCAAGAAAGTCGCCAAGAAGGCCAGAAGGTATCCATCCAGCCAGCTTTGTAGTTAATCGGCGTTCCGTTTTCCAAGCTGTGTGTCTGATGTTTCCAGGCTGTGAAGTTCTGCGCGCTGAATATGAAGCAAAGGGCACCGAGCCTCGGTGAGCGAGAGGCAGCTTCTCCTCGTGGGAGGGAATGTGTCTGGCACTAGATGGAACGAGGCAGATGGCAGTTCACAGATAAGAAGAGAAGGAGAGAAAACCACAGATCTGCATGCATCGATGTGCGAGCGAGAGAGAGAGAGGAGAGAGATAAAGAGAGAAGCAAGACCAAATAAGTCGAGTATACTATGGCATGTTGTATTTGTGTGGTGCAGGTGGAAGACGAGCACAACTGCGACTTTCTTTTGGGCTTTTTGGCCCTCTTTGCTCATGATCTCCCAACAGCAGGTGAAATGCAGGTGTGGGGCTTTAAAGCTTTTTGAGTTCAGCAGTTCAGTAGCCGGGTGGAATGATCAGTGGAATACAGTGATCGATTCATCATGCTGTGTGTTTTAACCTTGGGTCGATGTGGAAATTAACTGAAGCCAGTTGGCACTTTGCATCGCCAGCCAAAAGTATGCCCTGAACCCCCAGTTCAAAGGCTTCGGGCAGCACTGTGAACCTCCTCTGCATTGGTTTCAGGCTTATAGCATTTCCATCTAAAAGCTGATGTTGGCAGCATATTCAGTCTGATCATGCAACCATGTGGTGCTGCCATGGGCCATGGTGCTTGCTATGTAATGTTCCTGGTTGTTGTTCTTTGAGGTTTGTGCCTGCTTTTTGGGGATTGAAGTTGACAGCTAATCTGGCCAGGAGTGGGCTCGAGTCGAGGCTGGCCTCCAAAGGGGCCTGGCTTCGTATGTGCTGATGAGGTTTAGTCGCTCGGACAAAGCGAGGCGGCATGGGGCATGGGGCTCTAAGCAGTGTATTGCTCTTGTCATTGCTTGATTTTGTGCTTTCCTTTCTAGCAGCATGTTGAGATGTCATTCGGCAGTAGCAACATGGGAACTTCACACAAGGTGTCTGGCAGGCGCATTGTTGCAGGTATGTGAGCCGTTGGGACATGAGCTCTGTTGCCCTTCCGCAATCTTCCGACCATCATTCTTGTTCAGGGCAAGCTCCAGAAGAATGGATATGTTGAAGCAGCTGATTGCTACCCAGTTGCAGGTGGGGTTGTGTTTTGAGTCAAGGGATGATTTGCAGCATCATCTTCAGCCAGTGCACCTTTGCAAGCATGTGTGCACTATAATTTTTCGTTTGTTCGTATCTATGCACACATGTTCCTGTGTGTCTGAGTCTATATATGAATGAACATGTGCATGCATGGCTATATGGATGCATTTCATGTATGTGTGCATGTGTGTCTGTGAATTTGTGGAAGAATGTTTATCTCAGTCTCTCCGTATGTATGTACGTATGTATGTATATATGTATGTATGTATGTATGTATGTATGTATGTGTGTATGTATGTATGTATGTATGTATGTATGTATGTATGTATGTATGTATTTGTCTAAAGTGTATGTACTGTAACTTTATGCCTGCATGAACGGATTCATTATTCTATGATTGTATGTGTGCAAACTTTCGCAGGAAAACAACATGCTGACACTTGGCGGCAAAAAAGTCAAAAGATCACAAAGAACTCCGCAGAAGCAGGTGGGAGCAGGATACATCATTCATGTGCAGTTTCTTCCAGTCGGCTATAGCTTGAGATCTCATCTTAGAGACGTGTTGCCAAGTTTTGTGCGCTATGAGTTTCGGCATGCCTGTGAAGGTCGTGCCTGTCGATGAGCAGGAAACACAGGTGATGGAGAGCCCGGCGACCCCTGCAAGCGCCCTCCCCGAAACGGGGTTTCATGTGCAGGATGAGAAATGCCAGGAGGGGGAAGGGAACGAGATAAACGAGGAAGAGACACCAACGGATGATGAATGTGTAGATCTGGAAGGCGAAGCTGCTGAAGAAGCGAATCCCCTCCAGGAGTGCCTCGATGAGTTCGAGGAATCCCAAAGTGCAGGCGAAATTGAAGAGGATAAGAAAGGGAAGTCTGTGCAAGACAACACCGGTGCACTCAAGGTGGACGTTGTTCGGGTACAGTTCGAGTTGATAGAAGTTCCGAGGTTGGCTTGGCAGGGTGGTTCGGCCGGTGTCTTCAGCAGTATATTGTTTTGGTGGTACCGGTTTGCTGTCATGCTTCGGCTGTCTTGAGAAAACGTGGTTGTGCGCCAGAATCATATCATATCATGATGGGCAGCTTTATCTCACTCTCTCTAAAGTTAATATGCAGGATGGTTCGAGTTGATGGGCCACGTCCTTGCCTGGGCCAGGACCGGAAGCCCTTGACAGAAATGCCAGAAGTCTCTGAGCAATTGGAAGGACAGGCTCAGGCCTCTCTGAGAAGGTTGCGGGCCCTTGAGCCGGATGATCCTGACCTGCTCCAAGTACTTTGCTTGCATTACCAGATAAACATCAATTGTGACATGTGCCCAGTGTCGATTCTGATCCAGGCAAATTTCTGAGATTCGGAAGCCAATCATTGTCAATTGAGCTTGTCTGGACTGATGGACTCATGATGTGCCCTATACAAGTTTATGTTGACTAACATATTATATATAAACAGAACATATCTGAACATCAACCCAGGCTCAGAAAGCCATTTCGGCTTCGGCAGTGGCTGCTGCTGAGAAGGCTGTTTCGCCAAAGAAGAACGGCCCTGGTAAAAGGCTTAAGAAGAAAAAACCAAGAGGTGCCTCAGCAAGGCATTGCAGGCAGCGGGTGAACAGCATATGCAGAAGCATGAGGAGCAACAGGATCATGAGAAGGAAGAGGAGAATGAGAAGCAACAGGACAAGGAGAAGAAAGAGGATGATGAGGAGCAAAACGAAAAGGATGATGACGACAAGGCTAAGCCTAGCCATGCCAAGTCCAAGAGGCCAGCTGATGAGAAGTGCAACTCCCCCCGGAAAAAAAAAGGGGGGCCGAGAAGGGTCCCAGCAAGCTGGGTGCAGAGATGGGGGCCACAACGCAGCCGGAGGACCGAGGGCATCCCACCACTTGTTGACATCCTATAGTGATTCCTTCTTCCTGCACATGATGGCACTTTGAGAAGGATCTCTGGACCCTTGAGTACAGATGATGCCAATTGTTGTGCATAAAACAATCTGCAAGGTGTGTCTAGATTTCAAACGCTAACCCTCACTGTTCCTTCGTTCAAAATCCAGTAGTTTGTTTTGGCACTAGCTGCAGGAGCCGGAGCCCATGGACAAGACCCAGGTTTTGCTGCGGAAGCTCGAAGCGATGAACGTGGAGTTCAAGTACACACCGAAAGCCAAGCCCCTTTGTTAATATGATAACACAGAGTGCTGCTCACACAATGCTCGGAATTGTTCTCAGTGTGTGTGAAGGGTTTGTGATGGCAGTTCAGGTCTTTGTGTCTCGGGTTGGCCGGTTGGGATTTTGATTTTATTTGTGGTTTGGGCTTTCCTGGGCTTTCTAACCTACCAGCTTCTGGCAGGTTCGTCATTTTCGCCGTTGTCGTGTTTGGGGGTATCCAAACACTTGTTCAGATTACTGCCCATATCCGAACATTCTAACACTTAAGCCCCTAATTCGAAAAATCCGGACCCAAGGGCTTGTTTCAGAGTTTCCCCGGGGGCTTTGATCTCAGGTCCTTCACGCTTTACCCCCCCGATGACACGAAGGCGAAGATCGAAGCAGCAGGAATAAAGTGGGTCAGCATTGTTTGTCGGCTGGGTGCCAAGTGTCGTCTGCTGGTCTGCAAAGCATGACACAGGAGGTATTGTCCAGCTGATGGCAACTGCTATGTCTACATTCATGTCATTGGTGTATATATATATATATCTCTCTTTATCTACATGAGTGTGTATAGCAAGACACACACACACATGCACGCATGCAAGCATGCATACATCTATGTGAACTTGCATGCATGCAAACATGCATACATACACACAAATTCATTTATGCGTGCAGGTATGCACACATGGGTACATACACACATGCATGCATACATACATTCATACATACAGGCACACACACACACACACACAAATCCATGCAGGTATGCACGCATGCAGACATGTATGGGGCATCAGCTACATTACATTCATCCATACATACAAACATATGTATGTACATGTGTACATGCATACATATGTGTAAATATACATACATATACATATACATATACATATACATACACATATACATATACATATACATATACATATGTACGAAACAAGTTCGGTTCGGCCAAGGGTGCCGGAGCAGAGCTTCTATGTCAACCCGGGCAGCAGCCGAGTGCCAGAGATGCTGGACACGGTGAATCGAGCATTGCTCACAAGCTACACGGCCGGGGGTTGCATGTCGGGTTTCATTTCAGGAATCGAGACTGCTGCTGATTCTTATTTTCAGTGCTTGTGCAGAAGTTGCCCGCCAACCCTTCCATCCCTTGTTCCTCGGCCTCGGTTGTACAACCTCCCGTGCCTTCTAAATATGCTGCTCTGGCCTTCAGTCGCTTGTACTTGTGTGCGACCAATACACATGTCTTTGCCGTGTGTTAACATATTGCTGTGGTGCCGAAGCTTTGGACTTGGACAGTTGTGCCCATCATTTCATTTCATGTATACTATTTCGTCCCGATTCGTCCCGCATGCCAGCATAACACGAAGTTCGGCATGAATGTTGCGTGGAGATTGTCTGGTGGACTGGTGCAAGCGCCGATGCCTGAGTGCAGCTGTCACCTTTGTCCTGATGTGCCTATGGCATGACTGGTTGTAATACGGAAACTGACTATACTGATTCAATGATGCCATCCTTCTCCACTCTCTATCTCTCTATCTCTCTATCTCTCTGTGTCTCTCTCTCTCTCTCTCCCCCCTCTCTCTGAAAAACTTCTCTCAGCACTAATGAGGGCGCTTCAACACTCTTCGTTGCTTTCTTTCGTACTTATCTGGTCATGTCCGTATGTGACGGGCGGGATGGGGGCCCAGGGCTCCCCCTGTGCACTAGGCTTGTGCATGTGCATACGGCTCACCGCCGCAAGAACTCTGTCGCTTTTCTTTCTGCAGGGTGCGAAATCTGTCGAGACCCGCCCATTGCCTGGAGCTTCCGAGGACCTCCCTCTCCCTCTCTGGCTCTGTTGTCTCTGCGCTCGTTCCTTTGCTCGTGGGCTGTTTGTGAGGTTTCGGGGTCTCGGTAGGTACGCCTCCAACCAGGCACAGTGTCCTGCAACCGGGACACACATCTTGCCAATGGGCGAGCCGAATCTTTAGCCGTTCAAGCTGCTGGCAGGTGCCGTGAAACCTCAGATTTGCTCAGCCAGCCCTCAGGGAAAAACTTCAAGATCTCGCGTGCCCTTGCAAAATCGCAGCAGTTCTTCACGCCCAAGAGGCCGCTGCTCCAGCAGTCCCTTCTCGACACGCAGGTCTGCAACCAGCTGATGCAGCTCCATCACCTGGCAGCCGGACCTCATACCTGAGTCCTTGCTTGGCTTCCCGCATTACAGTTGTAACACCTGCGTCCCCGGCTGCCTACCACTCCAGAAAGTCCTCATGTCATTACCGAGCAACTTGGAGCTTACTGCTGTGTCCGAACGAACGCTTGGGCTTCAGGGCTCGAGGGCCTGAGACGATGATATGGGGAGGCCCTTAAAGTGTTGAGTGTCTAGACTGTCTATTGCGAGGTGGACGCATTTGGTGCACCAGTGCCTGCAACATCGTAGTCTGCGCCGGCTGCCAAGGGCTAATGACGTATGCCATGGACCGTTGCTAGAGGAACTGTTGCAAGTCGAAGCACGATGTTCGTGCACAGGCTACTCGCCGGGTTGAGGCTTTGCTGCAGGAAGGCGAAGTGCAATCTGACAAGCAGGCCACTGCATGTGAAAGGCCAATCATGCTGCAAAGTGGTGGAAGCACAACGACGAGGGAACCAAACGTCCTGATAACAGAAATTGCGCCCCAAGAGGATCCTTCGGAGGCGCCCGGCGAGTGCTGTCTTTGAGCACTCACCTCCAGGCCACCCTTTGGTGCGCTCTCACGCGGACCTGATGCACAGCTTATAGGCAACTTATAAGGTTGCATAGGGTTTAGGGTATTATTGTATTATATAGGGGCCTTAATAGGAGTTAAGAGTATAGGGTTCCTTAAATTATGATTATCGAAGTCAGCGCTCTCTGTTCTGGACACATGTGGGCTGTTGCCTTACGAAGCTCCCCCCTTCCGTTTAATATTAGGGGGAAAAGATTAAGGAAAGCCTGATCAGAAAATGAGACCCCTTTCCGAAACAAGCTCTCTGCAGCCAACACGAACGCCGAAAACGAGGCAGAAAGCGAGGCGAACGGACGGGTGTCCTAGCTTTCGGAACCTGTGCAACAACGATGGAGACCCGCTGTGACTGAGAGGAGCTGCATGTTGAAAAACTCTATCTGATAATGAGCTTCCAAACTACTTCCACACGCATCCCGGCCTCGCACGAAGCAGGTCATGGAAATGCTCAGCAGATACCAAAACGGCAACATGTTCCTGAAGCGTCGGAAATTACAACACTGGCACAACGCGGCGTGCACCGTCAAGCCAATGAAACCTCGAATCCCAACACCGACACATGTCCCTACCCCCGTCCTTGACCCGTCGTGCCCTGCATTGGAACGGCAAAGCGTGGATGCAATCTGCAAGCTGGAGCCCACTGGTGGCGGCAACACTCAAGTCAACTCGGCAGTTGTACAAGTCACAAGCGACATGTTATTGCTTGGATCGTACAGACCACGCTTCCTTCAGCAGCTTGTATGAGACAGAGATTAGAGTTTTAGGTCCGACACACTCCTCGAATTGTTTGCAAAACACGCAGCGCCCTCAGCAAACAGCTGGAGGGTGGGTTGGGAGATTTAGGAGAATCTTGTGGCAGAGTCGAGACTCCGCAGGTCAGGGTTTTTTGTTAGCAGCACAATCACTCAGAGCTCAGGGTTTAGGGTTTAGGGGGAGCCCGAATGGCCGGGCCTTGCAACAATCCTCGGAGTTTGCAGGTTCCTACCCGGCGTGATGACTTGGGCACTTGACGGCCTGATCAGCACACGTGCACGGGCCAAAGGTGCGAAGAAGGTACCTGGGTCAACTACCGGCCCCCAAAAGTGTGCAAGCAAGTTGCAAACATGCGGCAGGAGCAGGCAAGAACAGTTGAAAAGCGGTTCATGTGGCCGCATGTAGCAATGCCCTTCGAGCAGCATGCACTTCGAGAGCCAGTACGGACTGCCAGCTGTGTGTGCCTGCGGCTGAAGCGATGTGTTACATCAAATCAAGTTCCCAAGTTCCTACCTTTTGGAGGCTAGCCGGCACCCAGTGTGGACCCTGGAAGCAGGCATTCTGCCGGTGACCGCGCAACCCCTGCCACGACTCATACAACGCAAACCTCTGACCAGGTCCGAAAAGTCCGCCAAATGAGCGGCCAGAAACTTTCTGCCCACCTTTTTGCGGCTGATTGATGGCATTTGATCACGTCGGTAAGGACTCCTGCTCATCTACGGCCACATATCTCTTGCGCCTTCACGGCAACGGTTGCGCCAACACTGCGCTGCAGAGCGGGAGAGTTACCTCGGTCAACTACCAAAAGCGTCACGCAAGCACGTTGCAAACGCGCTGCAGAGGCGGGCAAGGTCGGTCGAAAAGCGTGTCAGGTGGTGCGACCAGCCACATGCCTTTGGGTGTCCTGCTCGAAGCTGCAGCTCACGTCCGCCGGAGCTCCAGCGCACTCCATGGCCCGCAAGGAATCCAGCTTCAAAACGTCGAGATCGGTGGTGGCATTGGCCAGGAAGCGGAGGCCTATGGAAGCATCGCGGATGGTGACGATGGCGGTATGCCAAACGGCGCTGCGGTCGGTTGACTCGAACAGCAAACGCTGCCAGCCGCCAGCAGAGCTTTGGTGCTGTAATTCCAACGCCACGGTCTCCGAGCCGGAGAGCTGGTAGAAAATCAAGGCCTTCTTCTCCCTGGTGTTGAAGAGTGCCGCCGCCAAGATCCATTTCGAAGCCTGGGAACCGTTGCCAGAAGCCTCCAGCCATTGGCCACCTGCATCGCCCGCAAGCTGCCAGGAAGAGGCCCCAGTGCTCTGCCACAGGCAGGCATCAAGAAGGAAGTCACAAGTGGGATGATCGAACTCCACGGCAGTCAGCCCAGTGGCGATGCCATGCAACGCCATGTCACTCCAAGAGTCGCAGGAGTATGTGGTCCCAACCAAACGCACTGCCGTGACGTTTGGCGGCAAGTGCACCACGGCCAGGTTCCAACGAAGGCCTTGATATCCTGTTCGTGCCCACAGCTCCGTCCACCCAGCGCTGCTGAAAGCTTCCAGCCGCAAGGGGCCCATGTCCTCCCCGTACATGTGGAAGTGGAAGTGGAGATGCCGGATTTCCTCGGACGGCTCGAAAACGCTGCTGCTCAGCATGAAGTCCTGCAAAGCGCACGACTCCAGCAAAACGCAGGCTAGGCAGGCTTCACCTTGCTTCTATTGCACTCACTTCGTTCACGCGGTACGCAGGATGTTGGGATAGGTCGGAATTTAACATGATGTTATTATGATGTGACAGCAGCACTGTAGCCCTCAGATCATCAATCGGAGCCTCCGGCCTGGTCCCGAGCCAGGGAATACACATGAGCGAACCAGTCGTTCTGAATCGCCGATGTCGGTCCAGTCTGTGCATAGGCACAGGCGGTGGATCGCAGCCACGGATTCGAGCCGGTGGACCAACCGCAGAAGTCGACCTCGGAGATGCTCTCAAAGCACAAAGCGCCATCGAAGCTCCCGGACCCGGGCCTCGAAGCCGCAGCTGACGGCGGCGTCCCATGAAGCCTGCAGTGCTCGGGGGCGAGGCTCCTTTGCGGTCACGCTTGGGTCCAGGTCCATGTGGTGGTGATGAGAGGTGGCGAGCAACGTGCTCCTGCGAAGTTTTGCCGGACCTCGCAGCACAAAGAATCTGCGTGGACCCGTCCTGTCAGTTGGCTGCGACAGCAGGGAGAATGCGACTTGGAGGGGCAGAGAGCGTGGCTTTCGTCTCTCTCCTGCCTCGTCTTTCTGCACTCCAGTCAGAAAGGCCTGTACCTCCGCGAACCTGCCAAGCAAAAGCAGCAAACCCCAGATGCACTAGCCCTGCGATTGCAACTTACTTCGAGGAGTGCCTGCCAGGCGCAATCTTCACGACGCAGCTCTGCAAGCTCGGAATCGTGACGATGCAATCGGCTCCAATTCTACACGGCCTCGGTCGGAGCCGCAGCTCCAAAAGAGCGAGCACCAGAGCTCGCACCAAGAGACGGTTTAGGGTTTGGGGTTTAGGACTCACAAGTAATGCCGTGGGCTCGAATGTGCGAGCCTAGCGTATAATCATCCTCATAATTCTTCAACACAATCAAAGCCTGCAAATATACGCTTACAAATCAAAAGTAGCACTGCTTAGTTGCAGATGCTGCTGGAAAGCAGAAAGACATGCTTCGAGTCGCGTTCCTTTATATCGGCTTGTGGGAAGCACCAAACGACTGTTGCGTTACAAAGTGGGAAGAGCGGGACGAGATGTATTGCCAATGGCGCAACGGCGCGGAGTAGCATTGCCATTGGAGCGGGGACGTTGCTCCGAAGTGGGACTGCGGTTCGTTGCAGCATTGGAGTTTCTTGGCTCGCCTTGGCTTTCGCTCGCCGAGCCTCCGAGGGCCTCAAAACTCCGAGCGTCTCGATGACGGTTTCAGAAGCGGGATACGATACCCTGCCAAGAAGACCCCCGGTTCAGGCTTAGACACGGGAAGTAGGCAGTCTGCAAATGCCAAAGCATTCACCGCTTGACGGGGTTGCGCCAAAAGATCTTGCCAGGATGACTTGAGTGACTGGAGGGCTTCAGTGTGCATCTCGACACTGTAGTCCAGAAGGGGTTGGACGATAGAGCGTTCGGCTCGCATGCGTTTGACAAAGTTTATTCTGCGTGGTGGACCTTCACTGTGCTTCCAGTGGTTGCTCTGGCTTGCGACGTCCACACCGTTGAAAGCGCAGGAGCATCCGGGCTGCGGACCCACTGACCATCCTCCAAGCAGGCGAGCCTTCACAGCACTCTGCGAGGATAAAGCTCCGTGAAGTGGGGAGAGTCTCGTCTCCGTGTTCTTCTACCTGCCTTGAGCCACAGCGGCTGACATCTCGCCCTCCGACCTCGCCACCAGAGCCTCCTGACAAAGCAAACAAGAGCAGGCTGGGCTGCATCTCACAACCCGAACCTCCGCCGACAGCTCCTTTTCCGGAGATTCCTGAAGGAGGCAAAGATTTGTCGGCCGGTCTCTTCGAAAGTTGCCCTCCCCCCCCAACCCTGGCCCACCCCCAAATAATCCCCCTCCCCCCTTTGGCACTCGCTTTGCCTCGGCTTCCGCGAGGCAAAGCTTCCAGTGCTCAGGAGCCTTCCGGCGTTTGGCATACGTGACGTAGGCAAGGCACGATTCTGTGCTCAATTTGCGAATCGTTCCTGCCTCCGGGATGTCGCTGGTCGTGAAGGGTATGATCTCGATGGCCATGGGCCTTCAGCATATTTCAGCATGCTAGCCCGGAATTTGTTAACTCGATAAGAATAAGTGCCCAGCGCGATGCGCTCATGCAAACCTGGGACGCAGGTTCTCTGCGTGACGGAGCACGCTGCCGCATGTGTCAGCTGAAGCCCGCGCAGTGCCAGCAGCGCTCGGCCGGCGTTTTTGCCAGCCGCTGCATCAAAATCAACCAGGCCAGTGCGCTGTGGCGATGCCGCTGCGGCGCAAGCGCGGACCCAAGGGTCCTTGATGGCAAGGGGCTGACGTCATTACTCTTATGGACAGCAGAAGAAGTCCTGGAGCTCTGCCAGCTGCTGGAGCAAACCGTCAGGGAGCCCCATATTGCGCAGCACGTGGTCCGGCTTACGGTCCGCACGTGCTGCGCAGATGATGGCCGCCTCCTTCCGAATATATCCATGCCAACTCAGCCTCTGCCGTACTTCCGAAAGCCCTCAATCATTAAGCGCCCACCGACCCGCCAACCTGACAACGATGAGACGTGCACACGTGCCGTGTAGTTTATAGTGGCGCTCGGTCCCCCCACCCCCCCCCGCGACAAGGCCCCATTCCTCGCGCTTCCGTGAATTCCGACCTCGTATGTCGCGAGCTCGTGCTTAGGGATTGTTATCCAGCGATCCTGATGACGCTAGCTGCCTCCGCAGGTCGCTCCAATCATTGCACTGGCCCCGCGCATTGGACGAGCTTGTTGGCACATTTGTTCCGATTGTTCGGTGAGCCTGATGACGCAAACTGCGGCCTCAGATCACCCAAAACGTTCCACCGGCCCGCTGCATGGGACAAGAATCAAATGCAAACGGTTTCAGATGGTTGTTGATGAGTTAGCCTGATGATGCACGCTGCGTCCTTGGGTACTGTTGCAACGTCCAGTGGAGTTTGACCATACAGTCTTGACTCGACCACTGAGCCTGATGACGCATGATGCATCCTCAGGTTCGTCAAAACCCTTCCGTGGGTCCCGGTGCATACGGCACACTCGACGGCAAACAGCTTCAGATTGTGGCTGACGAGTGTTGACCAGCAAACCTGACGACGCAGGCTGCGTCCCTCCCTAGGTCACTCGAATCGTTCCTTAGGTCTGCTGCTCTGCGTGGGGCGAATTTGATTTTCATTAACTGGCGATGATGCAGCTGCATCCTCGGGTCGATGAACTGAAACTATATTGACACCGTGAATTGTTGCAGGGTTTGCCACAAGGTATTGTGACAAGGCCACATACATCAAGTGTTCGAGCCTCGTTGCACGATTACATTTCGAATCACTGAAGACGCTGGCCGCAACATGAACATCTGGAATTGCCGGAGGCGGGGCGGGAGAGGGGGGGAAGCCAGCGAAACACCAAGGCATCAGCCAGAGCAGTACCTGCAGAGGGCCCGTCGCCGGTTTGCGTCGCGGCAGCAGAAGGCGCTCGACACCCTTAGGTGGTAGGCGGCGTCCCTCGGTACATATCAAGATAACTGTGCCGACATGCTGAGGTTTCCGTGCCTGATGGAGTTGATGCCCTGAGCTCCAGGCCACAAAGCAGGGCGTGAAGGTACACTCCTCGAGCTCCTTTTGAGTTTGAAGTGCCCGTCGACGCCGTGCCTCTTGTGCCCGTGCAGCTCTGCGAGCCTGCGAACCACAGGAGTCTGAAGACGACACCAGCATTCAGCTTCTTCCAATCACGACCAGCCTCGCGCTCTCGAGCATCATCCCAAAGGCGAGCAAAAACCGAGGCAGGACGCATGGCCGGAGGGCTGACGTGAAGGACGGAGTTTCTACGTTCTGCTGCGGCAGATCTGCTGGGCCATCCCAGAATCATTCACGCTTCACGCATGCCACGAGTCGGTCACCAGACTGCCGTCAGGCTGCGAACGTTTGATTCACGTGATACTTTCCGAAAGATCTCTCCTCTCAAGTTGGGCTCGGGGAAAACATTGCACTCGGTTGTTTCCCCCGGTTCCTGCCCAAACGAACAGAACCGTGTAAAACACTCTACATCGAGCACAAATCGTTTCGACCTGCCTCCAAGCTTACCGATCAACATGGTGTTGTTACACCCTGTGCCCCAGAACCCGTAGACGTGCACATCAAAACTGCACCAAGAAGGTGTCTGTGGTAGTTTCCAGTTGGACTCGACCAACCCCTGGGTTCAAAAGGCAGCTAGTGGCACTGACGATACAACGGCAAGACTGCGCAATCAGACTGAAATGAGCATGTAGCCTCCGGCCACGGCAAAGCGCATGCGCAAGTTTACATGTTGTATGTAGACAGGGTCAATGCAAGCAACTCCTTGCTCAAGCACCACCTTTGCTTTGTGCTTGTTCTTGCGGTGGACAGGTCCAGAAATCGCTGAGAAGAAATTCCGTCTTCGGCATAGCTAGGTCGTCCGATTTGTTGCAGTTGCCGGAGCTCACCTGAACCATTGGCACGCCTGCACTCCACACAGTCAGCGACACATGGCGGCATAGCGACACCCTGTGACCACACGGCAGCGTGCAGCGTTAAACTCACACCGCCGCTCGTTGGAATGCTACCTGCAGTCAGATTCAGAGCTTGCGACAGTGCGCTCCCAATCGCATAGCACAGCGAGCAATAGCAAGCAAGGCAACTGCAGAAGCAAAGCAAGGCAGTTCCCGAGGTCAGATCCGAGTTCTAGTTTCAAACACAATCATGTTGGCGTGGATCGCAAGCACTGAGAAAGAGCTCCTCGCAGTCTGGAACACAGTCCAAGCCGTACAACACAAGGACGTTCAGGAACCTTCCCAGGCGCACCCATGAAGCTCCCAAGACCACCCGATGATTCCAAAATGCGCACCACACTGTGGCGGGAGCACGCTTCGGAAAGGCGGAAGCACGAGTCGCACCCAAAATGCAAACAGCGCGCGGCGGGAACATGATTTCGGGATGTGGGGGCGGTCGGGACTCCGGCCAGAAGGGGAGTCCAAATATGCGCGGCACTTTGGCGGGAGCACGATCACGAGCACTACAAAATCCCCTTTCAGTGGCAGGACGAGCCCCGAGGAGCCGAATATGAGCCGAATACTGTGCATCAACGGGACCGTGGCGGGTGTGCAATTCACCAAATACGCGAGCGCAAAAGTAGTGGACTTCACTACGGAAAGAACAGTGGAAACTGTACATTGCCGCCATCTCCGGAGTGCTCACAGTGGGCGCGCCTCGCGCCCTCAGCAACCAAGTCTGATAAGCAAGCCTTTTCACGTTGCGCGCTGTCGAGCTCTTAGCGCAGCCAATCTAACCAGCCGAAGAACGGTGTGGCACCGGCATTCGCATCCTGCATGCAGTCGCAAAAGCTAGTCTGAAGGTCTTCGAGCAGCGATTAGAGCGAATCTGCCTCCAACAATTTCTGGATGACATCCGCCACAGTCTGCTCGGTGACGTGCGGCGGGACAGGGTTGAGCTCCTCCGACAAATACGCAAGTGCCCTCGAGCTACAAGGACTATATCAAATGTTGAGATGGCCTCTTTACTGCCCGGCAATAGCGAAAACCGTCCCACTGATTCCCCCCATCAACCCTTGTATTTCCCAGTGCCACGCAGAAAAGAAGCCGTCACGAAACTGTTTGCATCCCACCGGCTCCAATCTCCCGAGAAGCCTTCCCCCCAACTACCGTAGTCAATCTTGAAATGGTGGCACCATGTGGCACCCACGACATGCTTGATTGTGCTCAAGCTGTTTCGGGTCATTTTTCTGACCAGCTAGCCTGATGAAACAAGCTGCTTCCTCAGGCATGACTGTGGGACTGCACTCTGGAACAGGACGGAATATAAGCTGCATTCTGCTTCTTAGTCTTGGGGGAGCCGACAGAGAAAATGGTGTCAAAAGGGCTTCGACTTCGGTTCACTGAGAATTGCACTGGCTCCGCCCCACCATGCAGACTTTGACAAGCTCATGTGCCGGCAGCGAGCCGGTTGTCTTTGCACCACACAGCTGCGCAATGCACGGCACCACCCACCAAGGCTGAAGCAAGACGAATACTTCAAGGCGGACCCAGCATGTCGCTGCCCGAAGTTTTCAAGAATATGATTCGCTATTTCCCGGCTACCACCTTTGTGGATGTCATGTCATGCTTTTGCACAAGAAGGACAGGTGCTTGTGACACCGAAGGATCCCACCCAAAAATGTGGTTGGGCCGCAAAGGCCAGCTGACAGGAAGCGCATACCCTGCTGCTGACGTGCGGGATAAGTTTGACTGCGTCGAAGCTGTTTCGGGTCATTTTGCTTTCCAACTAGCCTGATGAAACAAGCTGCTTACTCAGGTCACTCATGTCTTTCCATTGACCCTGATGCTGATGCACGGGTTAAGCTTGACTGTGTTCAAGCTGTTTCCGGTAATTTTGCTCTCCAACTAGCCTGATGAAACAAGCTGCTTCCTCAGGTCACTCATGTCTTTCCATTGACCCTGATGCTGATGCACGGGTTAAGCTTGACTGTGTTCAAGCTGTTTCGGGTGATTTGACCAACTAGCCTGATGAAACAAGCTGCCTCCTCAGGTCACCCATGTCACGCCATTGACACTCATGCTGATGAGGGCGATAAGTTTGACTGTGTTCAAGCTGTTTCGGGTCATTTTGCTTTCCAACTAGCCTGATGAAACAAGCTGCTTCCTCAGGTCACTCATGTCTTTCCATTGACCCTGATGCTGATGCACGGGTTAAGCTTGACTGTGTTCAAGCTGTTTCCGGTAATTTTGCTCTCCAACTAGCCTGATGAAACAAGCTGCTTCCTCAGGTCACTCATGTCTTTCCATTGACCCTGATGCTGATGCACGGGTTAAGCTTGACTGTGTTCAAGCTGTTTCGGGTCATTTTGCTGCTTGTTGGCACAGGTTGTGGTTGCAGATGTTGTTGCAGCTGTTGTTGCAGTTGATGTTGCTGTTGGTGTTGCTGTTGCTGTTGTTGTTGCTGTTGTTATTGTTGTTGCTGTTGTTACTGTTGTTGCTGTTGTTGCTGTTGTTGTGCTGTTGTTGCTGTTGTTGCTGCTGTTGCTGTTGTTGTTGCTGTTGCTACTGCTGTTGTAGTTGTTGTAGTTGTTATAGTTGTAGTTGATGTAGTAGTAGTAGTAGTAGTAGTAGTAGTAGGAGTAGGAGTAGGAGTAGGAGTAGGAGTAGGAGTAGGAGTAGGAGTAGGAGAAGTAGCAGTAGTAGTAGTAGTAGTAGTTGTTGTTGTTGTTGTTCTTGCTCAAGCTCTTGCTCTTGCTCTTGCTCTTGCTGTTGCTGCTGCTATTGCTGTTGCTGTTGTTGTTGTTGTTTCTGCCGTTGCTGCTGCTGCTGCTGCTGCTGCTGCTCCCGCTGCTGTTGCTGTTTCTGTCACTGCCACCACAATCAACAGTTTCAGCTTTTTCGGCCAACGCTGAGTCTTCAACATCCAAGCCGACACATGCGAAACGACATCCAAGCTCAAAGCCTGTCAAAGTCCCTTGTTATGCTCGGGAGTTTGGGGTTTGATTGACGGTTAGGAAAAACCGAAGCCACATGTCCATGGCTATGAGCCTTGCGCACCCGGCGGCCTCAACATCCATGCCGGAAGTCCGAAATTCTCTTCCTACAACTCGATTTTTGCGGATTCTGTGTCTCTAAAGAAAAAGTCTGGGTGGCATGGTTTTTGGACTGTTTGAGCTATGGGCCACATGACCTCGAGGCCTCCTCAGACCGTGCCTAAATTTCGAATGTACGTGAATGTAGTTTCCAGCCCCACAAAGTCCCAGCACTTCAGCGGAGAGCAAGCATAGTCAACTCACGGGGATCAGGGCTTCAGGCTTACAGACTCAGTGCTCTATGGCCACGGCTTCACAATCCAGGCTTGAACTCCATAAGCGAAACAACGGACGGCGAACCCATAGACCGAAAAACCCGACAGCCCTAAGCCAACATACGAAAAGACCCAGACCACCGAAGCTGGAGGGGATGCTAGAAGGCGTATGTCCCTGACAACAGCGACCTCTCCCTTAGTTTAGGGTTTTCGGGTTGTCAAGAGCTTAGGGTTGAGGGTTCAGGATAGTTTAGGTTTCAGATTTAGGCTTAGGATTAGTTGGAAATTCAGGGTAGCTTAATAGGGATTGCTATCAGCACCCTGAATGCCCAAGGAAATGCTATAGGAAGCATACATTTACTTGGAGACCTTCAACAATTGTTGGATATAGGGTATTCACGGGATGTGTGGTTCGCCTTGACGATTTTGGAGTTGAAGCGGCTGTTGGTCACCGCCTTTCCACAAGCTGGAGCTGGCAGATACTCCAACAGTTTCGTCATGCAGAGTCAGAGTTTAGAAAGACGGCCCTAAATCCTAAACTTTACACCGTGTTGGGATTCTGAGTTCCCTCGTCAATATTTGATTCTTGAATGGTTCAGCGCATCCAGAGCTTTCGAACAAATCAAGAAGTCGATCGCTTGGGAGTCCTTGCGCAACTCTGCTCCTACGTTGGGACAGGCTCTCAGCTTTTCGGCCACAAGCATCGGCTAATCCATCTTGAAGTTTCGGCGAGTTGGCCTGCGGAACAATGGCTCATCGACCTATTGTCAAGATTGCCTGGTGCCGCAGCTGTGTGGCTACTGTTTATAGCAATAGCATGAGTTATAGCCGCGTGCAAGACATATTACGGGTGCGAGAAAGTCATTGGAGCCCATGGCCTGTAATAATGCGGCATCTAATACCCGCAGAAACAAAAAAAGGCAATGATGGCAAGCCTTCTGTGGGACGTGCCGTCCACAGATCATCGAGGCAGAGTTGGGACGTCGTGCAAAGCAACAGAGATCCCGCAACACCGTGCTAACAAAAGAAAGCGATCAAAAAGGCCACCCTCCGGCAGTTGAGGAGACGGGCATTCACCATCAGACAACAACAACCATCACAACACAGCAACTGCATTGAAGCAGGGCTGCTGCGAAGCCTGGAGGATACCCTAGACCACAAACTCCAAACAGAAGCTGTTTTTTGAGATCAAGGCTTCAGGTGTGTCGGGGTTAAGTGTTGAAGACTCTGTCCCCAGCCCAACCCCAAACCCCAAACCCCAAGCACCCCGACGTTTTGTTCCGCTCAAGGCACCCCATTTCGACAGACCCCCTGGTTCGAGTAGTGATGACAGTTGTTGCCGGCCGGGTCCACAAAGCCTGGCAAAGAGGTGGCTTGATCACAAGAGCTCTCGTCACCAACACAAGTAATAGTCCGGTCTGCACAGTTGAGGACTTGGACGAATCAGTAAGAAATATGTAGCAATCGAAGGGCTTGGGGTGATAGCAAAAAGTCGTAGTCATAGTCATAGTCGTGATCAAGGCAAGAACTTGACATGACGGCGGTGGTGTATAAACACTGACATCTGACGATTCTGTTGACGCGAAGGATCAAGGATTTTTTAGCCTGAAGCCCTCAATGTAGACTGAGAATTATGTTTCGACTTTACAGCCTGGTGCGAGGGGGTCAAAGCTTGATGCACAGTTGGGCTTGCGAAGTCGTAGCTTAGCTGGGGAAAGCTTCATAAGCTGGATTCGAAGTGGGCGTGGGGCTTTGTCTGAGGCTTTTACGGTGTTGAAGCTTTCGAGCCTCGAATATGAGTGCTGCCTAGGTTTCGGAGCTGAGGGTTTGAGGAATCCAGGCGAGTGAAATACATCTACCTGGACGCGTGGTTGGCACTACCCGGACCAGGATAACCCAAGGCACCCTTCTTCCTGGATGCCTTGTAGTCCCAAAGAGAAGGCGCGAGCACACCAAACCCTGTGAGTCTCAGCAAATGTGTTGAAACGTCTACAGTAGTCAGCAGCTTTGTGGCCCCAAGTAGCTGGTTGCTGTGAGCTGCTACAGTCGGCCCTCTTGTCTAAAGTTGTGGCGGTTGGGGAGTTGGATTTGGGGTTGCGCTGAACCCACCAACAGGGAAGAGTCGGCCTGGAAGGTCACGGCAGGCCATGCACGAGCTCGTCCCCATCTGGAAGCCACCGGCGCACACCTGACCGAGGACCCGGTGGACGGGAAGATCCGAACTCCAAGCAGCAGCCGCTTGATTCACTGACCCTACATTCCAAAACCTTTACGCAGCTTCAATGCAAAATAGTTCAAGTCCTATCTGCACCAAGTCTCTATAGATTTTCCACCAAGCACCGACTCCCAACTGCCACGGTCTTGAGCTGTAGGGTTTAAGCGTTCACGCTCTACCTACTTTTAAATGGACATGAAACCGGACAATTCAACTGCCGGCTGCCAGAAGTTTGTTTGTGGGTGTAGGAAAAGACTACGACAGGGTGTCACATAATATTGTCAACACATCTAGATCGCAGAGACCAGCGATATCGGACGCGACCCCGATCCAGGAAACGACACCTCTGCCGAATCTCCGACAAACCCTTGCTGGCCCTATCCTCAACCCTTACCTGAGCCTCGCCAGGTATTCGGATACTACGGGGCCTGGCAGTCCCCAACGCCACGGCGGCGTGCATGCCGCCGGCGGCGACGCGACATAGCCTGGTCGGCGAGCTGTCGATCTGGAGGGTTTTAGGGTGTATATAGGCTTCAGGGTTTCGGGTCAAGGATCTCACTCACATGCCTAAAAATGTCAATGTGTTTTTGCCGGTACTATCAAAGACCCTCGTGTAATCAAAGAAACAGCCGTGCGCGGTGGTTGCGCAGATACTGGAGGACCAAACTCGGAAGCCCTCCTCAACCCAAAAAAGCCTGACTATAGCTGACCTCATGTAAACCAGAATCTTTCAACGCAAACGTTCACTCTCCAAATCTGAGGCCCTAAGCCTGGTCCTGCCAAAAAACTCTGGTTTCGGAGGGTTTAATGTTTCGGGGCCCTTCTGTGTCCGCTCCTCTGACTTATGGTGGAAGCTGTAGGTGGGTACCATGAGCTAGGCACCATCATTGGGCCAAGCAGTCCTTGGCTTGTGAAAAGCTTGCTTGACATGGTTCACATGAAAGTCACGAAAGTCATCTTGCATCACATCTCCAAACATCGCTAACGGCAAGCCCGAACCCCCAGCCCAGCAGGAGGACCTGACACCCGGAGCACTGAATATTGTCGGCGGGGCAGCATTCCAACGTGGCCTCCACTGAAACCCAAGTTGAGTCCTTCGTAATATGCTCTGAAATATACTCCTAGTGAGCGTTTAAGATTGGAATCTTAAGGTGATACCGTGATACCTGCGAGGCTTTGTGATGTGCAGTATAGAGCTTGAACTGGACGATTGTCGTCTAAAGATCTTCAGACATCGCCCCCTCCTCCCGCCCCCCGGAAGGAAGCGGGGTTGAAGGTGTCACCACTGCAACCCTCTGGTAGGTGGAGGTCACAGCTTCAAGGTGACTTCTAAATGCTTCGGAGGTCATAAGCAGCTGTGTCTCATTCATGTCCAACTCTCCAACCCTACATCCCAAGCCCAAGTTCCCTAGAGCCACATGCACAAAATGCTCCTTTATGCAAAATCTGCTCCGATATAGTGCCTCGCGTGACATGTGGTGTCCACGTGTTTCAAGTCACTGCATTACAACCATTCTGAGGAGCTTTCGTGGCAAAACCCGCTACAGCACTTCGCACAGTTTGTCTGCCAAAATATGTAGCATATAACAATATGCACGTAGATCAGTCTGATGTATGCGCTCCTGTGTGTGTGTGTGAGGGAGAGGTAGCAGGACATATGGAGCATCTTAAATATTGATGTATGCATGCACATAATTTTTCGTTTGTAGACATGCACATACACCTGTGTGTGCGTGTGTGTGTGTGTGTCTGTTTCCGCTTGTGCTCCTTGTCTTGATCGATGGGTCTAATCATCTAATCTCTGTCTGCTGGCTTTAACCCTTGAAGTTTGGTACTGCAAACACCCAAGAAAATTCCTTCAGAGCCGAACCTCCAACGAAAAAGGAACCCTGCACAGTGCGACACCCGAGCCCTTCAGCCTTAGCCCGAAACCTGGAAAGCGACACGACTCCAAGAACCCCACAGCAGAGAAAGTAAGAATGGGCCTGGGGTGTGGGGTGGTTTTCTCGCCTAGCTTTAGTATGCATGGGACTAATTCCTGTTCATCTGCTATATTGGGGGTGCCGAAACTATCATTGAGCTGCGCTGAACCCTAAACCTCGGACAGGAAGCCCGAACTCGCTCGGGGCACCTGGCCGTTGCTCTGGAAAGTCACCAACGAAATCTGCGATTCGGAGCACGACGACGAGGCATCATCACCTTACTATAAAACTGGGCTACAATGGGGTTTAGGATTGAGCGATCAGCTTGGGGCTCTGCGCCTCCAACCCAAGACTGAAGCCCAGCCTTCCTCCATCCGGTCCCCAACGGAATCAGTGTTTTGAAATCCCACACCCCCAACCCAGCACCCCAAACGTTCGTAAGACTGCCGCCCCAAGCTTCAACTGAAAGGTTGAAACGCTACATTTACAACCCACATAGAGCCCTCTGCCCTTTGTCAGTCGGGTTTAGGGTTAGATCTTTAAGCTTTTGGGGTCTTGGTTGAGGGTCTAGAGTCCAGGGTACAGAAGCCTGAATCAAGCAGACTAGGCTTGTAAAGGGCTGTTTTTTTACAAGAAACCCGGAACCCAATGCCCTAAACCCAGACACTACTCGCCCTACTCCCACCACTGCGAGGTGCTCGCGATCAAGCTCACGTTGGCCTTGCTGGGCGCTCCCTCGGAGCTGTTCTGGTCGCCCAGGTCTCCTGCATGTCTCGGCCCTCCAAAGACGACAGCCCCCAAAGCCCCAAACCGTAAATCCGCAGCCCGAAGGCCTCAACCCAAAACCCTGTATAGACTATAAACCCTACAACCGATACATGCAAACCCTAGGCTTGGAGTGTGGCTGTGCATACACAGTTGACGCCTAGGGTTCAAGGTTTAGGATAAGATTCAGGGTTTGAGGAGCTGGACGGAAAGACCGCCCCAGACAGTGTCTTCTTGAGGTGTTCTTCTTCGGGTTGGTATTCTAATGCTGGGTCAGGCTTTGACCCCGGTCTATACTAAATGGGGTCTAGAAACCATAGCAGCCATGCCGCCGATGTATCTCCGCGGTACAAGTGCGAGGTCGACTTGAACGCATGTGTAGGGAAACCCCTGTAACTTCGCAGAGCTCAATACCCAAGACAAGCACTTAGACATGTTGGGCTTTACGACCGTCCTGGTCGTAGGACCTAGGTAAGTCCTTGTCGAAGCTTCGAAACATTAGAGGTTTCGATCATATACTGGCAAGATGAGCTTAGGGGGCCAGAGCTCGAAGATTCTTTGGTGCTTTACAATATCCTCGGTATACACCCAACACCCGCAAGTTGAATCATGGGCTAGAGACGTTTAGCGCTGTGCCTCTCTATACATTGCTTCAAAGACCTGCAGGCCATAATGTTCTGAATTTCTGGCTTTGGCTTTGAAAGACTTACAGTTCAAGGAAACCGGCTTTGGATTTGGGAAGGGTTGCATTTTCGCTGATATTGAACCATGACTCTGGGTTCAGGTAATCACAATTCACCCGTACATTCTTGAGGGTGATGTCACGAAAGAGGCTTTTCCGCGACCAGGTTTCAGGAGTTGGGATTTGAAGCAGGAAACCGCTAAAGCATCGTAGCAGCCCTGAGTCGCCATCAAGCCTACCATAAGAGACTTACACTAACCGGACATCAACCTTTCATGAGAAGGACCGTCATAAACAAGCAAAGCTCTGGACCCTAAACCCAAACCCTACAAGTCAAAAAGTCCGTGCTGCGGCCTTGCGCACGCGACACTGCTCAAACAATGGCCCGGATAGGGCGTCCGCCGGTTCCTATAGGATGCCCGTAGGGTCTTTTTACAGATTTGAAAGGGGTGCTTCAAACGGATCCTTGGAGAGCTTAAGGCTTGTATGTAGGGGTTGGTTGCGGTTTTCAGAAGGGTTTCGGAGGTTCCGCTGCTTGGGTTTGGGCTCGGTGTTGGAGTTTTGAGGTTTAGGGTCTATGTTCTTTCAGGGTTCAGTACATATTCTAGGAGCCGTCGTAAACCGCAAAGAAGACTCCAGTTCAACCTCCATACCCTAAGGGTCCACGTAGACTCATACACAATCACATACACGGCACCTGGCCCTTAGAGTCGTGGTAATCGCGTAATCTGGGCTGGGCAGTCTGGTCCTCGGTAAGGTGCCATGTAGGACTTGGGATCGGCGAAGGGACAATCATACTCCCAAAGTCATTTAGGGTTTAGCGATTTAGGGTTTAGGGTTTAGGATTTAGGGTCTAGGGAGCTTTCTGGCCTCCACGCCCCTTCGAGAATTGAAGTGTAAGCTTTTCCCTGGAGGAAGCCTTCGTGGACCCCAAACTCTCGCCGCTGCTTACATGCTAGCCCACCTGTATGTTTTCCGAAAAACCTCAACTCCTAAACCGCTTCCAAGCTACAGGTTTGTTGGCGATACAGGAACCTGCGCCCAAACTACAAAAACTCCACGACACCCTCAAACCTTAGGCTCTGAAGCCGAAGACTCTGCCTTCGCGTCCAAGACCGGAGGCCTGGATTCACGTAAGGCTCAAGGTTTCGGATTGAAGGTTTAGGGTCGGGTTTAGTGTTTTGGGGCTAAGGGTTTGCAGGATTTTAGGGTGAGAGCGGCTGTTGATTCTTTTGGGGTGTGAAGGTCATTGGCTTCTAATCAGATGCTCTTTCCAGTCCCTCAGGGTATCCAACACCTGAGGCTTAAATATAGACCCTCAATCGCGATCCGCTCTGTTCGAGGTACACGATTTGCTGGTCAGGATCCTCTAGCCGCTCTAGCCAGAAACAAAGTGTCCTATACAGTGACGGGAACTTTTCCTTCCTTGTAGAGTCGTAGAGTTGCGAGGTTAAGGTTTTTATTCACTTGAGCATTACTGGGTCCAAAACGTCAGACGGTGCTTTAAGCCCCAACAGAAATGCTATATTATAGGTTTCTGAATACATGGACTACATGGACCCCTAGGAGAGACCCCGACTTGAAGAAGCCCACAAATCGAAAACAATGACGGCTTCTATATGCTTTGTGCCTGGGTAGCATGCTACTTTCGTTACGCCTGTCATCATCTTTCCAGAACCTCATGGGAGTCTAGCCCAATGCCCTCAGCCCTAAAACCGTGAAGCGGACAGCACTTGACCCCGAACATCAGCCTTACTACCGTATATGCCTTAACGACATAGACCGTGATCTGCAAACCCCAAAATCAGAACATCTCAGAACGCTATGGCAAGGACTCGAAAGTAAGGGCATACAGGTCTCTTGCGGCTTAAAGCTAAGCCCGCAGGCGACTTTTTTGGGGTGCAGGCCTTGTTATATGGCTTAGACTTATGACTCGTTAAACGGCAAGATACGACGGGGCTAAACATCTGAGCCGGGGCACAGAAGTATGTCTGGTTGCACAGCATCGAGTGCCGGCTTTCGCACCTGCGCGGAAACTTGTGAAGATTGCAACGAAATTGTCAAATGGTGATGGTACAGCGGAACCCAGTGAGAATAACTGCAAATGGTTACCACCTCTCGTACCACACCAGCGGACCTACAACAAGCCCGTGAATAATCCTCACGAACAATGCACGGTGGGTTCCTGTTTTATCATGAAAAACTCGGTGCTCGTGGGTTGTGGAGGTTGTCCGAAGAGGAAGTCAGGCTCGGCTCCCTTACTCACAAGAAGTCGTGATAGATTGGATCCAGTTTTTTTTTAAGAGATAGGGCTTAGGGTTGTGGATCTCATGCGCGTTTGGGGCTTTGGGTTCGGGGTTCCGGGTACAGCTGGATGGTGGAGATGGTGGGCTAGATCCAGAAAGTCACACTTTGATGGACAACGTCCCTAAGCTCTACAAACTCTCTGGCTGCATTGAGCCCAGCCCCGAGCCCTTAATCTGCACGAAGCCGACAATGAAACTCTCGAGCAGAAGAACATGAGGCAGCCCACATAACACCAAATCGTAGGCCAGAAACAGATATGTTTGACTGTGTACGCACGTATGTGTACATGCGCATGTGTGTATATACACATATACCTATACATGAATATACATATATATATATGTATGTATGTATACATATATATATATACATAAATATACATATATGTATACATATGTATATGCATAAATAACGCATGTACGCACAGATACAGACATACCTACACGCATGCGTTACATTACATTACATTACCTTATACCTTATACCTTACCTTACCGTACCTTACATTACATTACATTACATTACATTACGTTGCATACCTACATACATACATACATACATACCTACATACATTCATCCATCCATCCATGCATACATACTTACATACAGACATACATGCATACATGCATGCATACGTGCGCACATACGTACACGCATACATACATACTTACATACGTACATGCAAATAACATACATTCATACATACATACATACATACATTCATTCATACATACATACGCACATGCATACATACGTATACGAACGTGCATACATACATACGTACATACGTACACACGAACGTGCATACACACATCCCTCCATGCATGCATTCAGCCATGCACGGATCCATCCATCCATCCATTGCATGCATGCGTGCATGCATATACATACACGCATACATACGTATGTACATCCAACCGTCCATACATGCATACATGCATACATACATCCATACATACACGGAGAAGACAGACGGACAGGCAGACATATGCATGCATACATGCATACATGCATACATGTAGGTGCGCTCATGTTTATACTACCAGAGTGTATATGTATGTGTGTGTGTATATATGTATGTGTATATATATACACGGAGAGAGAGCGGATTTTTTGTCCAACAGCACGATACCCACCTGCAGCAGTGCAGATGCTTTCTTTGAAGCTTCGCCTCCCGGCACTTGCTCGATTAGCGCTTCGCGCTATCTTGTTTAGGGCCATGTAAGAAAAGGGTTAAGACTTTGGCATTTGCAGGTTCAGGAGTGCGCGATCCGAGATTGGGGGACATCTGACCTTTGTTCGCTTTACACTTCGAATGTCCTACTACGATAAGTGCATGGCCAAAGAATCCTACAGAGTCTTCCTTTTCTGAAAGATCAACATCAAGAGGCCTCACAGCTCGTGTGACACCGAGTCCGCGTGCCCTTCTGCAGTACATCCTTAATCATCTTTGATCACGTTACTTACCAAGTTTGCATCTGACCCACGAGCTGAACCAGCCTATTCTTTGGCCCTTACAACCTCTGTAAGGCTTACGTATCTACTGTGGTTTTGCTTGGGGGTTGAAGGTGTGTGCGGCTGTTCAATGCTCCGGACGACAATGAGACGTCAGCCATCAATGTCGGCATACCCGCTATAAGGTTTACGGCCCAAGGAAGCTTAAGTGTTCTAGCTCTTGAGCAACTCGAAACTCCTGCCACACAAAGATCGACACTTGAGCCAACCACCATGGCGAACGCCTCAACTCTCAACCCGAAGCACTGAGCCTCGGTGCTGTGACTCCCTCAAGGCCGTAAACAGCGTACACTACGAACCATAACTCGTGCAACGGGGCCTGGTAACTCGTCTGACAGATCGCACTGTTCTGCTACACCACGAGCCACAAGCCAAGAGGATACCTTACTCTTCACAGAACTTTAAAAACCAGAAATCCTGCAAAATCGCTGGCTGCAGGACTGATCGGTAGCTCAGAGGAACTGGCTGAAGATGCAGCCCCAAATATTGGACATCGCACGCAGTCAGTGGTGGTTTTAGAGCTCCCATACCTCCAACCTTCTATGTTCACTTCTCGCCTGTACACACACACAGAGAGATACGCGTGTGTGTGTGTGTATGTATGTATGTACGTATATTATGTATGTATGTGTGTATATGTGTGTGTGTGTAAGTGTACATATAAATATAAATATAAATACAAATATAAATATAAACATAAATATGTATGTATATATGTGTGTGTATACGTCTGTACATGTGTGTATGTGTATCTATCTGATAGCTATCTGTCTCTATGTATATGTGTGTATATATATATGTATATACATATATATATAACATTCATATATTGATGCACATATGTATGTATACTCATATTCATATGCACACATACACATATACATCGTGCATCCATGCGTCCATACATACATACATGCGTCCATCCTGCAGTCGATCAATCCATCAATCCATCCGTCCATCCATCCATCCATCCGTCCATCCCTCCATGCGTCCATCTCCACACACCAAATTCTCAGGTGTCCGGTTGTTGTTTGAAGAGAGTTCCTTAAGAACGTCAAAGGTGTGAAAGCTCGCAATAACAGAACCAAATGTGTAGCGACGAGACGCTTGCAGTGAAACTGCAGGATCCCAAGGTACCCGTAGTCTGTAATGAATTCAAAGCCGTGAAGAAGTTGAGTGCATTCTCTGAGAGTTAACGTACTGTTGCGGCACACACTTGCGCCGTGCAGTGTGTGCAGAGTCTTCTGTCAAAAACTGTATAGGCTGTATAGGTCCAAAGTGCATGTACTGACACTTTTAAAGGTCTTTGCTGACAAAGTCAGGACACGCAAACGCAGAAGCGCCAGCGTGACGGAAAGGAAGAAAGCCTGGGCAAAGGAGAGATTGGACATGTAAATCTTGAACCCTTGAGCCGTTGAACCCTTTTACATGTTATAGATCCGAAATCAAAATGCGAGAGGCACAGGTGGATCTGAAAGTATCTCTAGAAATGATGAACCGACGAATTCGACAAGTCCCGAAATGCCGGCGGGGTAGATGGGATGGTGGCAAGGCATTGTCTTGGGGATGTGGCTGTAACACGCCGAGGGATTCCGGCGAGGTTCAGGTTCTAGCATGTGCTCACACCATAATGCCAACCGCTGGCCACTTGACTCTGCACCCACGGGTCGTTGGCCTGAGTCTACCCTCAACCCAGGAATTTTTTTTATGCTTCAATAAATGACACGAGAAAAACATTGGGTTTAGGTACCTCTCCAAAACCCAGAAACGAAGGATGGTCAAGCTTGCATCAAAAACTACCGGCCAAACCTAGACCTGGACTGGAGCCCTCACCCAACATCATCACCGATGCCACGTTGTGGTCTATATGGCCCAGCTCTGCTATAAGATTATTCGGGCTCTATCTCTGCGAGCTGGGGTTGACAAAGGTGGCTTACGTCAGCCACAATAGCCCTGCGAGTGGAGAGAAAGAGGTACAGCAACAAGTCCGACAGCATGCCAGGGAATGTTGATGTTCCCCTTCCCAAAAACCCGAAGCCAAACAGACCGACAAACCGACCCTAATTACCTAAAGCTGCTCGCCCCTTGCCCAAACTTAAGTCTTAAGGTCGAGGAAAAATTGAACGCGTAACCTGTCAGTCTCGGAATGGCATTTGCCAAAATGCACCGCGAGCAAAAGGCAAGATTAAACGAACCTGTAGAAATCCCTGTCGAGAGCCATTGCGGAACCCCCCCATTACAACTGCAGAAAGGCCAACACTAGCCTGGCGGTGCAGGATTCCCACCAGGGATGGCAAAGAGCCCAATTGGCTGCAGAGATGCACCAGAGCTCAGTGAAGTCATAGTTTAGAGGGCTACCAGGCTGAAGGTCGGCTTAGCGAAAATAGGGGCTGGCTCCCACAAAGCGTGAGCTCTTCTGCCAAAAGGCCCCCATGCTTCAAAAGAAGTCCTGTCTTCGACCTGTTAAGCGCATCGGGAAAGGATGTCCCAGCTGCCTGCTTGAACAAATACCTACACACCTGGAGCCCTACATACCAAAATCTGAACACCGCACATGCGTAAAAACTCATAGCTTAGGGTTGAGAGCTACAGCCTGCCTTGCCTGGGGCTTCGTTATGGTAGGTATTAGGGTGCCCTCGGCATTCAGACTGGAGTGGCCTTGTCGTACCCCAAAAACGTCATGAACTCAGTGTGTGTTTTCACGCTGTTGGGAAGGTAGCATGAAAACCAGACTCGTGAACAAACTTGCAGGTTTAGGGTCTCGAAGTACCGTAGACTGCACAAACCCGAAAATCCGCAGTGCATCAGCAACAAATATGGAGCCACACCCTAATTAACCTCAGCCGGCATCTAGATGCGTGACCTACGGCCCATCGGTACGTCGTGAATCCCTACACCCACAGCGAATATTTAGACCCCAGGCTGAAGTCCCTACACCCGGTGCGCTGCGATTAATGTACCTTCCTAGAGCCTTGCAAGAAGCGTTTTGGTTCTGTCAGTCGGTCTGCGGGTGAGGCCTGGCCTGATCTGGAAAATCAAAGCACGAAACCAGCCTTACTGCCGAGGTCTACGAAGTCTCTATGAGGTTGTTTCTAAAAAGCCAACCATATAGCACATCGTACGCAAGCTCCACTATATGCCCTGAATCTTAAAAAGCAAACCATGCCAACGAATGAAAGCATAACTCCTCAAGTAACCTTTAGAGCAATCCTTTCAAAACCCTTTAATCTGATGGTCCCTCAACCCTAAAATCTGAAGATGGTCTATGGCTAGTCGGATTTTGAACCAACGCAGCTCTCATCCCGACGCGACCAGGGCCATCCTCGAGAATTCGGAGATGAAGGGATCAGGGTGAAATGATGTGGGGTTTTAGGGCTTGGGGTTTAGGATGCGCCGACCCTGGCGGCGTGCTGGATG